>MU740889.1:151995-330445 GCA_026770625.1 Nicotiana glauca | reverse complement strand
GGGACCCCCCCCCCCCCCCCTAATAGTGCTTAAAAGGTTAAACCAAAGTTATTAGACTAGACCTAACTAAGCTAGAGGAACATCAAGGAATTACATGAAATAAAACTGCTCTATATTTACAATGAAAAGGACTTAGTTTTCTCCAATGTAGATACATGTCCATTGTCACCAACCTTGTCTTTGGCATCACGATATGTGCACGCGGTGTTGTTGGTATCAGAGCCTAGGATCGAAATTGTACAAGGGAACAAATTGCCATTACCACAATTTCTGACTATGGTAAATCACAGGGACCGCATTCTGGCCCTTAAAGAGACGATTAACGTACTACGACCCATCGTGGATACAGTGCATGAACTAAGAACTAGCCTTGTGCAAATGTTGGATGACCTGGACCGGAGAATGTTCCAGGATGAATTTGACATAGAAAACATTAGTCCCGACTTCGAGGGAGACCGGAAAATGGCAGCCACAGAGGAAGCCAAAATTTTTGGCAAATTTGAGGGTCTCTAATAGAAGCATGTAAAGGATTTAGCCTATAAGGCATAAGAGGCAAACATGATGGCTGCCATGCAACAAACTATAGACAACTTGACATGCGAACTTAGTGTTGTCAATGCTTCTTTACAAGGCCTGCTTCGAGGAGGCATAAACCAAATCGGGGGGTGCTGTGAACCTCTCCCCCGCTACACAAAAACTAAAAATTACTGAGCTAAAGCCATACAATGGTTTTTGAAATGCCAAAGAAGTGGAAAAATTCATCTTTGACATCGAATAATACTTCAATGCTGTGGGAGGCCTAGAAAAAGCTAAGAAGGAAGCAACTACTGCCATATATCATCAGGGTGATGCTAAACTCTAGTAGCGGGTGAAGTATAAAGCTATCAAGGCCGGTGAAGATACTCCCGAGACCTAGGCAGAACTGAAGTCAACCATATGCCTACAGTTTTTATGCAAAAATGTTGAATACAACGTAAGGATAGAGCTACAGGAGCTCCAACCGACCAAATCAGTTCGGGACTAAGTGCGGGAATTCTCCACGCTCATGCTGAACATACATAACATGGGGGACAAAGACAAACTCTTCACCTTCTTGGAAGGGTTGAAACCATATGCCCGTATGGAACTGCAACGAAAAAGGGAAGCTACCCTACCCAAGGTGATCCAAGCAGCTCAATGCCTTGGGGACTATCAAGTAGAAGCTTCGAAGGATATGCCTCAACCTCCTGCCCAAGCAGGATATAAAAGGGGCCAGCGTAGACTATTACGCAGTGCCTTCCTGAGATTTCTTGGAAGGGCAACATAAGGCTAAGCAACTGATGTCAGTGCAGTTAATATCCTACAATTAAGGTCCCCTCCGTACGCTAGTCGAGATTATTAGTACCGTATAACAAAAACCAAAGTCAAGAGTAATTGAGAGAACTAAAATGAGAAAGAAATATTGAGTCTATTAATGAAAGCTATTATAGAATAGCACTACGGTGTTGAGGGGGAGATACACCAGTATATAGAATTATTTTCTTGCAAGAAAGTTTTATTGCTTGATCCCCCTTAATATTGCTCAAAAAAATAAACTAAATTTAAAAGACTAGACCTACCTAAGCTATATAAACATAAAAAGGACTTAGTTTTCTACAACGTAGAAACATGTCCCCTGTTAGTAACCTTGTCTTTGGTATCACAGTTTGTGCGCAGGGCACTAGCGAGGGATATCGCTGGGGCAACAAAGGCACATGCGCGCTTTTCACTTGGTGCAGACAAGGCCACAGGACCGTCTATGGAGCTAGGTGTTGGGAGACTATCTAGGATGCCACGGGGTGCATCCGAGGGGTCATAGGGCATGGCTGGAAAGCTGCCCATGACATTCTCCCCCACCTGAGTTGACGACGTCCTTGGTGCCTTACTTGATAGATAATCATCAAATAGGATCTTCTAGGCTTTGAGGTTTATTCCCCTCTCCCAAGTATTATCCTCTGCATCACAACCCTACCGTTTCACCAAGAACTCCTGGTGATCTTTCCTTGAGGCGTGAATCACTCGATCATCAAGAATAGCTTCAGCACGCCTTTTTTGCATTGAGTTGGGCCTCGAATACTTGGTATTGTGAGTTGGCTTCGTGAAGGATCCTTCATATCTTCCTGAAAAGGTTTCATAAGACTGACATGGAAGACGAGCTGGATTTTCCACCAAGCTAGGGTATCCACCCCGTATGCAACTTTCCCAATGCGCCTTTCAATGGATAAGGGTCCAATGTATTTTTGTAATAGGCAAGGTTCTTGTACCTCTGCAAACAAGTATCACTTTAGAATTTTGACCACCACTTTGTCTCCTACTTGGTATTCAATAAAGCGACGATTTTGATCAGCATGCCTCTTCATATGCTTTTGGGCTTTGACAAGATAGCTCCGCACTATCTCCAAATTTCATTTCCATTCTTTTGAGAAGCTAGCAGCTCGAGGAACTTTTGACATGTTTGGTGCATTCACAGTGTGTGGGAGTAGTGGTTGCTGTCCGGTAACAGTTTCAAAAGAGCTTTTGTTTGCTAGAGCTCTTTTGTGAATTGCACGTGAGCATCATCCAGTAGCTTCACCCAGCTCTTCTACGATCCGATTACAAAGTGGTGGAGATATTCCTCCAGCATGCCATTGAAACGCTCCGTCTGGCCATCAGATTGCAGATAAAAACTTGAGTTGTGACTCAGTTTTGACCCGAGGCACTTAAAGAGTTGGGTCCAAAAGTTGCTTGTGAAGCGTTATTCGTGATCACTAACAATATCTTTAGGCATGCCCCAATATTTGACGACATGAGAGAAAAATATTCGAGTTGTATCCACTTCTGAGATGTATTGTGGGGATATTATAAAGGTAGCATGCTAGGAAAACCAATCTACCACAACCAACATACTTATGAGATCGGCGACCTTGGGCACTCCGGTGATGAAATTCACGGAAACACTTTCCCAACGCCTCTTTGGGTCAACTAGTGGTTCCAAGAGTCCTGCATGTGTCAAGTGGTCTAACTTGTCCTTCTTTCTATACGAGACAAGTATTCACATACGGGGCAACATCATCGGCCATTTGAGGCCAATAATATGTACGACGAAGTAATGGATTCACGATATTTTGCTAGAAGTGTTTTTCGCAGATCCCCTCCTTTTGGAACATAAAGTCGCTTCCCTTTCACTTTCAGGAAACCATCTTCCATATAGAACTTGCGAATCTTGCCATGTCCTACCAGATCAACCAAATACTGTGTAGTAGGATCCTTGACGAGTAGATCATGTATTCATCCTTTGATGGTGGCAGCTACTTCGCTCCCCCTCAAGGTGGCGAGTAGGCACACTGATGCTAGATCAGCTCTTTGACGGAGCGCATCAGCTATATTATTGGTCTTCCCACTTTGGTACTACAGGTTGAAGTGGAATTCCGCTAGGAGTTCCTACCACCTGGCCTATTGACCATTCACCTCTGGCTGGGTCATGAAATGGCTAACATTTGTGTCGTCTGTCTTGACCACAAACGGGGTTCCCAGTAGATAGCACCTCCAAAGGCGTAAGCTATGGATGACATCCAATAATTCCTTCTCATGGGTGGCATAACGCCGATCTGCATCCTTCAGCTTCCGACACTCGTACGCTAAATGATGCCCTTCTTGTAGCAAGACTCCGCCAAGGGCATAGTTGGAGATATCTGTTTGTACCTTGAATGGCTTGACCAAATCAGTGTAGGAATAAATGCAGGAATTCTCTACACTCATGCTAAACATATGTGATACGGGGACAAAGACAAACTCTTCACCTTCTTAGAAGGGTTAAAACCTTACGCTCGTATGGAACTAGAAAGACAAAGGGTAAATACCCTACCCAAGGCGATCCAAGCAGCTGAATGCCTTGGGGACTATCAAGTGGAAGATCGGAAGGATAGGCCTCAACCGCCTGCCCTAGCGGGATACAAAGAGGGCCAGCAATAATGGTGGCCCTAGATGAAGTGGGGGAGATCATAGTGCAACCAAATCTAATGCTCCCTCCTGAAGCAGCAATAGTGCAGTATCAAACAACAATGATCGGGGGAGAAAGCCTCCTTCATCCAGTATATATATATATATATATATATATATATATATATATATATATATATATATATATATATATATATATATATATATATATATACTGGATGAACCCCAATTCTCCCCTGTAAGATGTCGTGATGGCACCTAGTCTTTACGACTAGGTAAGCCTAACATTTGATACAACTAAACAAATATAATTAAAAAAATTCTAAAAACCAATGCAAATAACTCATAAACTTTCGAAAATAGAATCTTAACAATACACCCCTAAGAACGGTGGAACAGAGTCATAAGCTCTATAGAGTAAGCTAAAGTGACTAGTACATCCATGTCTGAATGGAAAATATAGCAGTAGTAAAAGTAAAAGAAGGCAACTCCGAAGCTTGCGGAGGCCAAACAGGCATACCTTGAAGTCTCTATAAAGTAGATAGAAGATGATCACTAACAACCGGCAGGAGCAGACGTACCTTGATTTGGACAAAATTGTGCAGAAACGTAGTATACGTACACCACAACGTCCTAGGAAGTATCAAGCCTAACCTCGGCAGAGTAGTGACGAGTCGAGGTCAAGACACCTACTAGGATATAAATAAACAAAATAAAAGGTATTAAGGGTAAGTAATGGAAAGCAAAGAAATAATTGATACGGAACAGTTGACGGCAAGAACAAATGCTGAAATTTTAAGCACATGAATAACATGAGGAAATCAGTTAAAGAGAACCAAAATAATCATATACGGACAATAACTAACACAAAAAAACAAGGAGGCACAATAACAAGAATTACTACGAGGTACTGCCTCGTGTACAATAAGAATGGCCACCGAGGTACCGCCTCGTATATAACAATAATCACCACCGAGGTACCACCTCTTATTCATAATTCAGAATCTCAATCACAATCTTTCCTTATACCACAGTGTGAGACTAACATTTAAAGTAGGTTTTGAAAATAGTTTTCGCGAAATAGCTACATGCACTTTAGTCCAACTTATGACGCCACGTGGCTTCACGTAGTTCCCCTACAAGCAACACGCACATAAGTCCCACTTTATACCGCCGCAAGCACATTAACCAATAGCCTTATACTGCCGCAAGTACGTTAATATCACATTACAATAACAACTCGCACCACTATGAGCATGTGATTTTTGCCTTATGTAAATTACTCCTATAAAATCCAAGTAAATAGATTTTTCCAATTATTTTTGCCATTTTATATGAATTTTGTAGGATTTTTATCAATTATTTGCATTTTTGTAAACGTTTAATTTTTATTAAAATTAAGAAAATGGAAAATAAAACATGCATTGCATTTAGATTTTGTTTTTACTTTTAGGATTAATTAGTAATTATTTATTCTATAAAAATAGCCCATTTTTATATTTTTACCCTTTAATTTTTAGATTAATAATTTTCCTCTTCTAATTTAGGATCATAGTAATTTTATAATTATTGTAATTAGATATCTGACTTAATTATACAATTTTACAATAATTTAGGGTTTTAATTTAAAAAAAATGGAATAAAAAGAGGTAATTGAAAGAAGGGGCTTTTAATTGAAATTGGGATGTTTCCATACCCAAATTTATGATCCAATGAGTCCTAACTCACCTCCCACAACTATATGATTGTCCGAATTAGAACCCCCTCCCCATTTGAAACCCTCCAGTTCATCTCCTTCAACCAAACCTAAGGAAACCCTAGCCGCCCCAATTTCCTCTGCCGCCTCTGCATCAACCCCACCGGAAATCGTCTCACAATGGTTTCGATGCTCCAAAACCTCCCGAATTCATCTTCCATAACCCTGAGTCCATCCTCAACACCATTCCACCGTCAATTTACCCAAAAAAAAACCTTTAAATCCCCCAAATTTCAAATATGAGTTTCAATCCCCAAAAACCCTAACTTCTCCAAATCACCTCAAAATCATAAACCATAGTCCTTACACCCCTCTGAACCATAAACTAAAACTAATTCCCCGAAAACCCCGGCCAATTTCTCTGAATTTCCAATCTGAGCTTTTGTACCCTTCTCTTTTTGTTTAGATTTTGGGCATTTGGACCCCAAACTTTTATTAGCCAACTGTTCTCGCTAAAAATAGTCGGTTAATGTTAGTTCAATATTCATTCTACCCATTTTCCTCAAAGTTTGGTCAAGACTCGTCTGTTTGGCTTTGTTTGGTCCGTTTGGAATTAAGTTTGGTAAATCTCTCTGCCTTTCTTTCTCTTTTCTTTTTCTGAGAATCCCTTTCATCTCATTTCTTTTATGTTTAGTAGCATGTTTTAGGTTCTTTCTTTTCAGAATTACTTTGTTTGTTTATCTTTACAACAATAATAACAACAACCTAGTATAATCCCACAAGTGGGGTCTGGGGAGGGTAATATGTACGCAGACGTTACCCCTACCCCGGGGGGCAAAGAGGCTGTTTCCAGGAGACCCTCGGCTCAAGACATCAACACAAGACGATAAGTTAGTACTATCAATAGAGTCATACTAAAAATAACATAAAATACACTGTTTGTTTATCTTTGCATCTGGTAATTAGGGTATTCAGAAGCATATGAAAATTTCATTGTATAAGGATTATTTGTAATTGCATAAATTTCGCTTAATTAAGTTTCATCCTTAGGGTCGATACATGAAATGAGTTTGGTTTTTTTCCCATTTTTTTGCATCTTAAAGTTCAGTATTGTTTCAGTATCATTTTTAGCCTATCTTTGCAGCCCTATGTTAATTTCGTTTGATCACTATATAGATACATTAGTTGTTGAAATTTAGTTTTGTTTAGGTTTAATTTAGATAAACACTTTTGTCTACCAATTAGGTTAATTTTAGTTCAAATTGCATCATCTCTTTTATTGTTATTTCTGTTGACATCCTTTAATTTGCATTTTTGATTGGTTGATAGACTTTTGTTCTTGTTTTCCCTAGTGTGTAGATCAATATAAACTTATAGGGACCTCATTGAACTAAAAGAACTTAGGACAAATACTAAATAGTATGTAATTAGAAGGGTAAAAATGGACTTTTGCATAGGTTAATAACAGAATGTTCTAGATTTTGCACAACTTCCCCTATCCTTAGCATAAAAATGCTGCTAGTGGATAAGGAAAAGGACATACAGCTCTAAAAGATGTTGTACTATCCTGAAAGTTTAGAATTTTAGGTTAGAATATGCTTTTTTGATGTCTTTTTGTACAACCTAAAAAAGAAAAACATTCCCTCAGTCACACATAGATATTCAACATCATTATTTGCAAAAAATTTCTGAAAACACATATTAGATTTTAAAGAACTTAAGAGAATACTCAAAAATTCTTCTCTTTTAGAAAGTTCTGGGCTCTTTTTGGTGGCAAGATGATTTGAGTTGAAGTGCTGTGATACTGTTGTCTATTTGGATGTTTAGCTTCATTAGTTTCTGCTACTTGCTTATGCTACTTTTAAGCTTACTAATGCTTGATTTTTTGACCTTTATTTGGTCATTTTTCTACTGTATTTTTTAATTTCAAGGTATGTAACAATGTCCATCTTAAATGGAATTAACTTTGAGTTCAAAAATGTGTGCTCAGAACTTGTTTTGGTTGGCTGAACCATGCTTTTAGTTCTAGAAATCATGAGTATGGGAACTTAGGGTGAATTAATGTCTATAAATAATATGTTAATATTACCTTAAATGTCTGTTGAATTTGACCATGAAATTTGAAATACTGTGCTGTATATGTGCTCAATTTGTCAATGTTTGATTGCTGAATCAGTGTGTTTGTATAGTTGTAAAGCTGTGTTACAAATTCACCTCTTAACAACAACACCAAAGGAAATGAATCTGACCCTTTAATGGTCAGATTCACTACTCAATGGTGCATAGATTCTTATTTTGGTCGCTAAGACAATCAGTGCATTACAGGAGAGGCACTCTGCTGGTAAAGTCATGAGCAGTCCTAGCTTGTACGAAGATAAAGCAGCAGTAGATTAGACTATCACTTAGAACATTTCTTTTTTTTAAAAAAGTTGTATTTTAGTTGAATAGTAATGCGAAAAGTCTGTTCACTGCTGAAAAATTACTACTGTATTCAGATTTGTTGTAATAAGTAGACTGGACTTTATAAAGTTTGTAGACTAATTCATATATGAGTTAAGTTGTAGTTTGCATGGTTAGTATTAATTGCTGATAATCAGATACATTGGTAGATCAACTCAGTTTCTAGATCTTTACTGGTTTGTTAAAGAATTTTGGTTACGTATTTGTGATTCTGCATATATTTGGGCTCGATGTCGAGCCCATTTAGAAATCCCCATATATCACATGGGCAGGCCAGCTTATTGCAGAGGTTGGGAATGCTTTGGGCCTCATTCCGGACTATATGTACTTCACATTTAATACATATATGTTATGATGTTATTTTTTTTGATTTAATTAATTTACTTAACATAATATTTCATAGAATGATTCAACTTGTTAACTTTTCCGAAATTCAGTATCGTATGTTGTTGTTGTAGCAATGTGATTTAGTAAATTTGTTAAAAAGGATTTAAGATATCCAGAGCTGTCATTTTATGCCTAATATCAACACAAATGATATAGCATGGGCAAAACCATATTTGATGGGGTCTAGGGTCCATTTGTAGTTTCGATTTTGGGCTTAGTTTGAGCCCAGTTCCCATTAGCCCCTTTTATTCGCGAGTTTTTTTTTATTTGGGCCTGTCGATTGGCCTGTCTTCCCCCAAATAATTAAGGATCCAACAAAGTTGAGGTGTGACATACACAAACAAAACCCACAGCTCATGGCCCTCATAATTAGATTAAGATCTAATATTTGTAGTTGCTATATTTATATACATTTCCTTTAAAGAGAAAAAGGTTGGAGGTGTGCCATCCATAATTTAAATAATCCATGGCCCTCACAAATATTGTAACTTAGCTATTAAAAAATGAATCCTCGTAGTTGCATTAAGCGCACTACATTAAATTATCATGGTTACGGGTTTGTGATTTGTAAATTACTAAAATTCAGGCGTACATTTCATGATACCTGACTTCAACTTCTAATAATATTAAATAAAATATGTCGCGAGCTGCGGGTGCATTCATGTAGCGTGGTTTAAGATGTGTTTTAAATAACATTGAATTTTCCTAAAAAATAATAAAAGCAGTTTAAAAAATCATAAAAAAATGCACAATAGTTTTAAACATGTAGTAAATAAGATAATAGGATAATATTAATAGTTTAAGCGACCGTGCTAGAACCTTGGAACCCAGGAATACCTAACACCTTCTCCCGGGTTAACAAATTCCTTATCTAGAATTTATGGTTTGTAGACTTATAAAGTAAAGTGGAAATCTCCTCAATTTGAGATTTAAAAATAAATCAGTGACTTGGAACACGAAATAAACTATTCCAAATGGAGACTCTAATAAATTAATTAATACCATTTCAATTTATGTCACTTTAATTAGAAAAACTCCTATATACCATGTCGGGGTGTAAAAAGGAGGTGTGACAGCTCTGGCGACTCTTCTGTGGAACAAAATCCAGAATTTCCGATTCAGGGTTCAAGAATTCGAGCTTAGAATAACGTTTACAGTTAGTTTGTTTTTATTATTTGATTTATACATGTTTAAGCCTAATATGCTAAATGCCGCTTTTTACCGCTTTAATATTGATTGGACTGTGTATAAATTGTTACAAAACCCTCTTCTCTATGAGTCATCTAAATCATCTGGGAAGTGTGCACTTCGTGTAACTTCTTTTCTGTTAGAGTCATATCCCAATTTTAGAACAAGGTTCGGACAAGTAGCAAAGCTGGTGAAGCTTCTGTATTCCCGGTACGCTGCCCCCCTCGGTTCGAGCTGTCCGCTCGGGTAAGCCAGGTCTAGAATAATACACCCAGGTTTGTAAAACTAGTATAACATAGCCTCATGCCGAATCCCTAGTAGGAACGCTTGTATGCATCACGTGTATTTGACTTTGGGGACTCAACACAGGGGTTGGGTCCGTCTAGGACAGGTGTACCAGAAATTAAAAGGCCATACTGATGCATTTTACTTTCTACTTGTACATTTATTTGCTTTGGATTGCATGTTGACCGACTTCTAAAATAAGGGAGAAAAGTTGGAAAAATGAAATTGAGGAATGTGAGAGATAATTACCCGCCTTTGGAAAATTTGGTGTCCAAAACGTACCGAAACTCTACCGAAATTTGGAAAAAAAAGAGAAAGAGAAGAAAAAGAGAAAAAAGGAAATTTTTTCAAAAAGTATCACATATTTTTCTGTTGCGTCAAAATTGCTCGAACTACGTAGGTTTGATTCTCACCGGATGCGGGATACGTAGGCAACCCCCACCCGGTCCAACTCCATTTTTGCAAAAATAACCCAAAAATATGAAATGTTGTTATTCTGTCATAAATAAAATTAGGTGATGCCGTCTTGTCTAAATAGCCAAAATATTCCCAAAAGGACATCGGAAGACTGTTTTTGCAAGAATAGCCACCTATGGTTCTTTTTCAAATTTTTGGCCGATTAGCAAACACAACCCTAAAATCTTCTTTCCCGAGGTGCTGAAGAGCTGTATCTGCAAAGGTGTCTTTGTGTTGAATTGGAATTTTGAAAAATTGATAATTTTCTCTTGAGTCAAAATAAATCATGGTCTTTTAACCGATCACTTTAAACAAATGTGCAAGATGAACACTATTGAAAATGAACCCTTCACAGTCCTTGAGAAAATCTCGTTAAAACTCTATATGTGGTGGAATGACTTAGGGAAAGCCAACAGAGATACTGTAATAAAAGCTTTGGTCTGTCTTGTTGGTTTTTTGAAGATTAAGCCGAGGTTGGATATAATTAAGTCTTTAATACCCTTTTGGGACCCGACACATAATGTGTTCTATTTTTCATATTTTGAGCTAACCCCTATGCTTGAGGAAATCGCGGCCTATGCCGGTCTTAGTGGGAATCTTAGAAGTCGGTACCCAGTGGCACCAAGAGCGGTGAATCCTCATAAGTATTTGGACCTTTGGAGTATCAATCGGGAAGTCAAAGATAGTAATTTGGCTGAGAGATTTTGCACATTCTACTTCTTGTACCGGCATTATAAGGATCCACATGGTTTTGATGCTCCGGATACTGGTCTAACTCATTCAGGGAACAAAGATAAATGGGAAGCACGTCAGGGACTGGCTTTTATAGTGGCATTCCTTGGCATCTTAATCTGCTCAAGAAAGGATGGAAATATAGATTGGGGCTCGTGGGAATGGACAAATTCATGACTAAAAAGGCTAATGGCACCATTGTACCAATGATCCTAGAAGAGATTTATCGAGCTCTAACTATTTGCCGAGAAGGGGGAAATTTTTTTGAGGGTTGCAACATGCTTTTACAACTTTGGATGGAAGAACACCTTTGCCATCGTCCGGGGTACATGAACTATGGTATGACCGGTCTTAACTGCATTGAAGAAAAAGAAAACCGGGTGGAGGGTCATGAGTTTCTGGAAGGTATGGAGGCATGGTTCGCATATTTGAGTTCCTTGACTGCAAGAAAAATTGAGTGGACATTCGGTTGGCTCCCGGTCACTGAAGTAATTTACTTGTCGGCCGAAGTGTGTTTTCTTCAATTAATTGGTCTCCAGAGCATTCAGCCATATGCTCCACACAGGGTTCTGCGCTAGCTAGGTAGGTACCAAACTATCCCATATGATGAAGATTTGAGTCGATAGATCATCGAACTAGGTCCAAAAATCTGTATTCCCGGAAGAAAAGGTGCACCAAATTTGGCATCAGTGTAGGTTCCTGGAGTCAAAGACTCGGGTAAGGGATCTTTCCAAAGGCGAGTTATAGCCTAGTTACATGACTTGGTATGGTAAAAGGTTTCATGTCCATCAAGAGCCCGAACAGCCCGCCAAGAGGCCCCATGTCTAACAATTCACTGATGGGGCATATGAGCAATGGGACTGGTTGGAAAAAGAGACAAACTACAAAGCCACAATAAGCAAATTGGAGGGGCAAATCAGAGATCTTAAATTTGACAATAGTGTACATGCTATTGCTGAGGAAGGGGAGAAGAAGAAGTTGTCCCAAGATAACAAAGCCTTTCGAGCCCAGATCCAAAAAATGAAGATAGCTGATGAGAATTAGGAAAGGAGCCGAACGGATGAAAAACTCATAAATGGTCTTAGGATAAAAATATCTGAGTACAAGGATGATTTGGAAAAATCCAAGGGTAGTCTGGCGATAGCCTGAGCACAGTTGGCGAAGAACGCAGAGGGACGGGTAGAGTTTGTCTGGCAATTGAAAAGGAAATATGAGGGAGAAGTCACTAACTTGAAGAAAAAAGCTAACTACCCTCGAGAATAAGATGGCAAAACAAACAAAGAGCTTTAATGTAGAGAGGGAACATTGTTATGCAGTAACGTCTCAGCTAGAAGAAGATATGCAATAACTACAGGGTCAAAGCCAACATGACACCCAAGTGCTAGAAGCTAGGTCTCAACAAATCGGACATTTTCTCCAAGAGAAAGGCATCATCAGGGAAAGTCTTAGAGCAATTGCTGGCTACATCGTCATGAAATGCCATGAATATGAAGACATGACTGAAACTACCTTTTTCACCATAGTGATGACCTTTGTTCGCCAAATAATGAATGACCTGGACCGGATCCTAGGAGATCTTGCACATAGGCCTGTGGTAAGACCGAGTGATGTTCTGCGTGCCCCTGGAGGAGTTTTAGAAGCACTTATGTATTCTTGATTTTCGTTTCGAGTCTGTATTTCAGTTTCTAGTTCTAGAGTCTGTTTTTAGTTTTACAATCCCTAGAAAGGAATGTTGGAGTATTTGTAACTGAGAAGATTAGAAGTTATTATTTTTAATGAAAATTAAGAAAAAACCAATTTGTTTCCTTTCTATCCGCATTTATTGCTTGAACTACGTGATGATCGGATTCATGCGGCGTCTTGATACGTAGGCAATCCCCATCAGATCCGGTCATGATTTTAAATAACTCGAAAGAGAGAATGACGAAAAGAGAAAACCAAAAAAAGAGATGAAAAACAAGAATAAGAGAAAAAAAATAATGAGAAAGGGAGAAGGAAATAGAAAAAAAATAAGAGTGCCAAAAAGGAAAGAAGAAGGCAAAGGTTTGAAAGAGTTAGTTAAAACCGGGATGAGACATGCAACCATTGCAAAACATGTAGAAACACATTTCACTGCATAGGTTCATCACATTCCCCCAATGTGCGATTCCCCATGTTTTATTGCCTCAAACTAACAGTTTTGTTATGTCTGATTTTGAGACCAAATTCTGTCTTAAGGTGGTTAGTTTTGTGGCAACGTGGCTTCGCACCCTTACTTTACAAGATCCAAGGGAAGTGTCGAAATGTCGTCAGAGGGTCATCTGTCAGCAATTCCCATCCCAGAGGATAGCCCAATATTGGCTATCCCAACATCAGAGTCAGCGGCTGCTGAACAGAATAGGGCATTACACCTCCACATGTTGGAAATATAGGATGCTTGGTCCAATGGTAGAGAACCGCCTAGTGCAATACCTGGTTTTCCCAAGCTACTTCCCAAAGCAAGTGGAACTTCCAACATCCCTATCAATTACCCGAACACTCCATTGGGATATCCCATCATCTCAACCCATTTCACCGGAACGCCTTCTGAGGTTCGCCCCCAAGCACTGATTTCGGGAGTGGTCTCTAACATAGTCACCGCACCACCAACCTCGGCTATGGCACAACCAACTTTGCCCAGGCCAAGCTTTGATCCATCATCCGTTACTTTCCAAGTACTATCTTTTCCCCCAAACACTGCCCATTTCACTACCAATTCTTACCCTCAAGAACCCCGGTACGAGTTTACCGCGGGACAAGAGAGAGCTACAAAGAATCTTGGGAAAGAGGAAATCACTTAGAATATGAGAAGCATGGAACAAAGTCTTCAGAATTTAAAAGGTTTAAGTGGCCAAAAGTGCGTATCCTACGCTGATTTATGTACGTTCCCGCATGTTCACCTGACCGTTGGGTTTAAGACCACAAACTTTGAAAAGTATAACAGGCACGGGGACCCTATAGCCTACCTCAAAAGGTATTGCAATCAACTGAGAGAGGCAGGGGGAAAAGAATAGCTCCTAATGGTTTATTTCGCAGAGAGTCTAGTTAGCATTGCATCCGAGTGGTACATGAATCAAGACGTATCTCGCTGGCACATATGGGATAATTTAGCTCGATATTTTGTCAGGCAATTCTAGTACAACATAGACATAGCTCCAGACAGAAATTCCCTATCAAATATCAAAAAGAAGTCTTTTGAGAGTTTCCGAGAATATGATGTTAAGTGGCGCGAACAAGCGGCCAGGGTGAAGCCCCCGATAGATGAGACCGAGATGGTCAGTGTTTTTCTACAAGCCTAAGAGGCTGACTACTTCCAGAATATGATGTATTTAATGGAAAAGCCGTTTGCTGAGGCTATCAAGATTGGGGAGATGGTCGAGAATGGTCTGGAAACATGTCGTATATTGAGTCAATCTTGTATAAGAGCAACGTCCCAAGCACTCCAGAGCAGCTCCGGATGTGTAGCTAATAGAAAGAAGAAGTGGCGATGGTGGCTTCAAGTCTGAGAAACCCCCATCAACCCCGAGGTTACTTCCCTCCAAACACACTGCAACATTATTATCATCACCAGGATGTGGCTTATACTATGGCTTCTCAACCTTACAAGGTGATGAATGCCCAGCCATACGCTCGGCCACAACAACAGTTTAACCAAAACCGAGCTCCACTTCCTAGAAATAACCCTCTTCACCAAGCTCCATATAATCCCCGTCCCCCACAAAATAATGTTCCATACAATGCCCATGCCTGGGAGCCTCATAGAAGAAACAACTTTACGCCTATTGGTGAATCATACTCTAGACTTTTCCCTAAACTGGTCCAAATGGGTTCATTGCAACCCGTACCCCAAACCAGGCAAAATTCAGAGTCACCCTCCTACCGACATGGTGCTCGATGTGCTTACCATTCAGGAGCGGAAGGGCATGGCACTGAAGACTGTTGGACTCATAAAAGGGGGGTCGAAAGTCTAATAGAGGAAAAACGGATAGTGCTGAAAGATGAAGAGATTCCTAACGTGACCAATAACCTATTGCCGGCTCACAACAATGGGCCGGTTGTTGGGATTATTTGAAAAGATAGCGAGTTTAAACTAGCCTTGAAAGCCATCATTGCCATTTCCGATGTTAAAAAGAAGCCAAGGGAGGTTGTAAAGCAAAACAAGGGGGAGAAGCAGAGTAACTCCACCCCTTAACGTGTAGAAAAGATAGTGGAAACCAAAACAGGGGTAGTACCCCCTGAAGACGCAATTTCTTATGCTCCCCAGGCTCACAGGAAAGAATAGTTTGTGCTGAGTCCCCCTAAGAGATTCGAGCTAAACAACGGACCTAAGATGTACGTACCAAGAGGGACTTATATGGCAGGAGTGTCGCGCCCCCTTTTTCCCTCCGCAGGGAGGAGTCCGAGTTTTGACATTCCATGGGGTGTAATAGCTCATTTCCTTTTGGGAATTGGGTATTTGAAAAGTTGCCATCTAACAAATTAAGGTACGTTAGGACACTTAGAGAAATTAACTCTTGGGTTGGTTTACATTACCAGAGATTAGGGTAAGGGCTCGAGGTAACCTCGAGGGGAAGGTGTTAGACACCGCTCTTGGTCCACAATTGTGGGTCTCAACCGAACTTATATTTACAAATTAGTCCAAATAAATAGTTGAATTAAATAAGTTATTTGTAAAGCAAATTGAATAATTCAAGTAGGGAAATAAAGATTTGAACAAGTTATATATAAAAAATGGTTTAAGCAAGGAGATGATTTGGGAATTAGGAGGTGTCCTGGGTTGTTTATCCTATAGGATCACCCGTGCAATGTCCGGTAGACACTCTTCAATGAGGGGCTACATGTGACATTAACGCGTAGTCATCATATCCCACGTCTACCCTTCCCATCCCCTTATTGGTCATGCAAAGCGAGTGTTTGGTCACTAATACCTATTGTGTGCTGCTACCCGTCCCTTCTTAACGGTCCCGGAGGGAGTTAGGACCTTTACCTATAGGTGGTTCTACACGTACCCCTAAGGTTTGAAAGGCAAAAATCTAAGGCAACAGTCCAAAAACATTTATGACTTTCAGATAATGGGAGAAATTAAGAGGCTCACAATTTCCTCCTCAAAAAAACATACAAGCAGCACGACACAAACACAGTTAAGGTATTTATTAATCAAATTCCTAAAGCAAGATTTCTAGATGATTATGCAGAAATAGACCACTTTCAGATTCATAAGTTATAACCTAGTAGTTGCCTAGAGACTCCTTTTAACAGCTTATTAGAATAAAAAACATTGAATGATGGAATTAACTTCAGGGAAATGCAGGTTTTGAAAATGCAGGCTTGCCTATATGCAGTACTCTATCTATATTAATGCCGAGAAAAACAAGTTTTCAAAATAGCCCCTTTTAATACCTGTAGGCAGGATATCAATTGAGATTAAAGCAATTTGAAAGAACTATTTTCAGGAAATGTCATCGCTTAATATGGCCAGTTTTAATAAGTAAACTAGGCAAAATGAAATTGACTTATTAGGCGAATTAGATTACCAGACATAATTGCAAATAGAAATCCCTATAGGCATGATATTTAGGCATATTACTGGTCAATTTGCAGTAACATATGAAAGACTTATTATAACTGAATCGGAATTAAGTCCTATAGGCATGGTATCTATACTTGAATTGGTTTAAGACACGATTGATTGAAAAACTTATGAACATGATTTTGAAAATGCAGAACCTTAAGAACATGATTTCTACTTGATTGAAATGACATTGGAAGTGAAAACCTATAGGCATGATGTCTATTATGCATCGGAAATCAGATTCAACAAGAGTAAAATCCTATGAACATGTTTTCTATTGAGTAAAGTAGGCAGGTTTGAAAGTAACCCTAAGAGCATGATTTCTATCCATATTACCCTACAAAGTTTACATCTACCCACCCCTTTTTACTAAATACCCCCAAATACCTGTTTACAATTTATTATAGGCCAATAAACGAATTACATAAGTGAAATAGAGAATCAAGAAGCTATTCTATAGAGAGCCTACAATTGGGCCCAAGTTTCCCAAACCTCAATGGTCTTTCAAGCCTCAATTCCATAGACAAATCAGAGTCTAGGTGCATCAAAGTTCCCTAAGGGTCTTAAGGATCTGGGCAATGCTTACACCTAGACTTAGTAGCCAAGCATTGAACCAGTGCAGTGTGGAAAGGCCAGCCTCAGTATGCCAGAGTTCAGAGGGATCTCAAGAGGATCCCAAGGCAGTGCACATACTAGAGGGGTAAAACTTATTAACTAAGAGTGAAGTGGAAGTGTAGGACACATGTTGAAAGAAATCTATGAAAGATTAGATTTAAAAGTGTATTTTGAAGGCAATCGGTAAGGTAATAGAGGTTGTTTGAAAGAGGTTGGAGTGATAAACAAAATCAATTACTTCAGGATAGGATGACACACAGAATCCAAATGAACTCACTAGTCACACATGGGTCAAAGGGTTTAGGGATACACAAGTATTTGACTGCAAACACATAACTCCAGCAAGGGTATTTGGACTGGTTTGGACATGCTCAGAAATAGTTGAAACTGACATAATCACAAACTAATCAGGAAGAACATAAACACATAGAGGGGGATAGGGATTTGGGATTCATAAGAATAGTTAGCACACAGTAGGTAAGAAAAACAATTGTCCAGGCATGCATGAATCACACAAGGGAATAGATGAATTTAAAGCGAGGGGAGTCATACTAGCATGCTGATAATATAGCCTAACTAAAAACTTCATAACAGAACCACAAGTAAAAGCAGGCTAGAAATAAAAGAAACTGAAACAAGAAGAGAAACATGTTGTTGTTGAGTCTTTAAATTAAACTAGGACATACCAGTAAAGATAGAAGTAAGTAGAATGAAAGAACCAAAGAGCACATATGATTAGACTTGGCTTGCAGCCGGCTAAAAATAGCAAATAACACAAGGAAGAGGGGAGAACAATGATTTTTAATAAGAGAGGAGTTTTTTGAAAGCCAAATGTCCGTGTTTTATTTGGGAAAGACTTAGAGTATTTATAGTTGAAAGTAGGTAGTGGAATAAAGCAACAACCATATTAGTACACTAATTTTAAGAACACAGAATCAATCAACTTGATAATCAAGAAAGTACTCCCTTAAGTTAAGGTAATCAAGATCAAACGGAAAGATTCAATACCATATAAGGCAGGAAGAAAAAATCAGTGCATGATTAAATAAGGAAGGAGTCAAGGTTCAATAGGCAAAGAGTAGTCAATTAGGACTAGATTCAGAAAAAACCCAATTAATGAAAGACTCAGTAAAACAAAGTACCATGGTAGATAAGGTAATGAAATCAGTTAACGAGGTAAAGATTTTAGGGCTTTAAAAGAAGATATTTCAATCACCATCAATTAAGGAAAATCAGAGTCAATTATGGGGAGTCATGATTATTTATATCTCAACATATAAATAGAGACGAATGAACAGGAGTAGCAAACAAAAAAGGTCACCTATATGGACAGAAAGAAACAAGAGATGAGAAAACATAATCATATAGGTGATATAAATAGGCTAAAGATTCAGCAGAACATATTCGAAGCATGGTGACCATGAGAGATTAACAAGAATCAGGTAAATAGGTAACACACAGAACCAGGGCAAAGAAAATCATGCTAACACCCAGAACCAAGGTAAAGAAAATCATGCTAACACATAGAAAAGAAGTAAAAAAATCATGCTAACACACATTGAAACAAAGTAAAGAAAATCATGCTAACACACATAGAAACAAAGTAAAGAAAATCTTTAAAAATTAGGGCTTTTGACAGAGTCAAGTTAAAAAGTAGTAGGAACATAAAATCGGTCAAAATAAACAAGGGAAAATGTTTAATCATTCAGAACCGATTAAAACAGGTGTAGAAAGAATTCCGAGAAAACCTTAGTTTTCAAAGAAAGTAAAAATGGTTTAAAAGTAGAGGATATTTCAGAAGAAAGCTTGAGAATAAGCAAATCATAGAAGGAAACAAGCTTAAAGCATGAAAATAACACAGCTCTGAGAGATTCAGATGAGAGTTAGGCTTTTAAAAGGAAACTCAAATAGAAATCGAAAGAACCTATAGTAACTTCACAGATCGTATCACACATGGTGTAATTAAAATCACACCAGTGAAGCCTCGAACAACAGAATTAGAAAGCCTAGGTCCCAATCGACATATCCCAGTACCCTTGAGGGCCTTAGAGAGGCACAATAGAGGAGATCGATTTGATCTTGACTATCGGTCCTGTGGATTTTGAAGTGATGTTTCAGGTCTTGGACATGGACACCTCTTATAATTTTCTCTTAGGAAGGCCTTGGATCCATGCTGCAGGGGCCGTACCTTCTATTCTCCACCAAATGGTAAAATTTGAACACGAAGATCAGGAGATCGAGGTCCATGGAGAGGACGAGCAATAAATTTATAGGGACCCCTCAGTCCCATGTCTCAAGGCTAGGGAATGTAGTGAGCACATAGTCTATAAAGCTTTTGAGGTTGTGGTCGCAGATCAATGTGAAAAAGGAAGCCTGTGTCCTCAACCCTTTGTAAGGTCCCGTGAAAACTTCTACTTAAAAACTCGAAAGCTCGTAGTGCCAAATTAGGAATAATGTTTTCCAGAAAATTGCATTTCTGCGGTCCACTATGCGATCATAGAACAGCTATGCGGACCGCATAGTCGCCGCAGAGTGGAACAGTGTGTTGGTCAAATTTGAGGTCAACTATGCAATCAATTATGCAATCGCATAATCGATATGCGGACCGCATAATCGTCGCATGATATCTTTGGAATTTTGTAAGGGACAGTTCTGCGATGCATTATGCGATCGCAAAACGGGTATGCAGATCGCATTTCCGTGCATACCCAAAAGGTGTCTTCAGGTTTTGGGGAGCATTTTGTGGTCCATTCTGCGGACCGCATGTCAGCTTTGCAATCGCAAATGTGATCGTAGGTTTTAGTCGGGCTCCTATTTTCTAATTTTTAAAACCCGACCCCCTATCGTTATATCTTGTGCAATAACTCATTTTGAGCCTATTTTCCTGAAACTTTTAGAGTGAAAAAGAGGGTCTAAGAGAGGGGAAGTGCTTTTCATCAAACAATTGCTCCACAAGTCCTTGTAAAACAATGAAGATAATCAAGTGAGGCACCTAAACCTTCATCCCAAGAGGTAAGACTTCATCACCTCAGCTCTTAAATTTTAAACATAGCCATAAAGGGTCATTAGTGAGGTAATTTGTGGGTATAAGAATGGATTTCTTGCGTGCATATAAGATCATAGAGTATTGGAGGTTGTGAACTAAAAAGAAAGAAATTAGGGTATAAAATGATAAAAATCTCTCACAAAAAGGACCTAAGATCCCAATGCACCACTAGTGCTCGATAATATGCTTAAACTAGGTAGAATCCAATCTTGTCTCTAATTCTTGGTTCAATTTCTAATTCTTGTACAATAGATCAAAGTGCTAAGAGTTTCGGAATTTTGTAAGGATTAAGGAAAGCCTTATTGAGGTATGTATGGCTAAAACCCCGTCTTTTATAAATTGAGCTTCATCGGCGATTGTGTGAAAATGGTAATTTTAAAGTTAAATTGTTGCATTGCATGTTATTTTGCATGTGTTAGTGCTGTAACCTTATATGTGTGAAAACAATGTGTCTCAACATGATCAACGTGCTATCTTGATAATCTGAAAGGGACAAAGGTATGAATTATATATTGAAATTCTTAGACCTTAAGTCGAGATTGAAGCAACATATATTGTGCCATCTGTGTGAAGTCTTATCCATGCTTACAATTTAAATTGCTCTTGTGTGCACCTACTATCCTAAATGGCAAAGCTAATATTGAAATTGGTAATAATGTAAAATGTGGCCCAAGTGCCTATGAAATGATATTATGTGAAACAAAATGATTAATGAGAAGGGAACAATGCCTTAGCAATACAGCCTAGCCGATCGGGCCGAGATCGGACTCCACTCAAGATAGCGGCGGTAATGTGATGAATTCTGGAAAAAAGCGAAAACGAGATTGTGATTGAAGCGTATGTCTCAAACGAGGCAACCTAGCCGATCGGGTCGATATCGGACTCCGCTCAAGATAGCGGTGGTATTGTGAGCAATGATGAATAATGTGAATTGCTCCAAACTAAAAGCTGTGGAAAAATGATGTAAAGGTTGTATGATTCTTTTATTTGGCAATGTGGTGATCGTTTAAAGATTTGAGTTATACTTGTGATTTTTTATTCTTGTATGAAAGTTCTTTCTAACTAGATGATGTTTAGTTATATATACTAGTACTATTCCATGGTACTAACGTCCCTTTTGCCAGGGGCGCTACATTTTTAAATGAATGTAGGTTGCTCCATTGCGGATAGTGCCGATTGTGCATAACGGAGTACCTTATTCTCAAAGTCTTGGTGAGATCCTTTATCCTTAAAGCGGTTATATTGCACATCTTTTGTTGTTGACTTCCACTTTTGAGGTATAGCCGGAGCCTTGTTGCCGGCCTTGTCATACTTGTCTTTTGCATCCATAGAGGCTCCGTTGACAGGTTGTGGGGAGTGTTGGGTATTGGAATTAAAGTAGAAATATCGATGTTTGGAAAAGATTTACAAAACTTGTAATATTTTGATAATTATGTTTCAAGTTGTTAATAGAGTACTTACTAAGTATGATTAATGGAGTTCATCTCCTATTTATTCATGAATTAGTTTGGGTAGAAGGAAACCTAATAGGCTTGCTTAGTCGGGTTTACCCTGTTGAGCGCCGATCGTGCCCCTCGATTTTTGGGGAATGACAAAATTGGTATAAGAGCCTAAGGTTTTAAAGTGTCCTAGGATGTCTCGGAGCCATGTCTAGTAGAGTCCTTCTTATCGGTGTGAAGTCGACCACATCTATAAGTTGGAGGCTACTTGGGCATTAGGAATAACACCCTTCTTTGATATTATGGATCGTGCGGTTAAATTGTTCCCTCTCTAATTAGTGCATTGTTCTATCTTTCAGTAAATGGCACCTAAGAAGAAAGGAGAATTGTCCAAGAAGCCAATGCCACCTCAAGAGTGGCTGATGAATCACTACTTGATATTGCGGGCGAGGGTAATCGCCCTTCTATCACCCTGCCTGGTCCATCTATTCCAGAGTAGACTACCGCAGTTCCTACAGCTGCGGAGGGTGCCACTATCCCTCCAATTGATACTCCAGTTCTGCCTCTAGCTCCAGCCTCTGGTTTTGGTATTTCTGATGGTGAAGTTAGGGGAGCTATTCAGATGTTAACTCAACTAGTGGCCTCTCAGGCCCAAAGGTCAAATGCCGCACCCAGTTCATCTAGCCAGCAAGTGGATTCCACCAGTTCCAGGGTGAACAAATTTCTTCAGTTAGACCTTCCAGTGTTTACGGGTGTCAGTCTGGGAGAGGACCGTTAGGATTTTATTGATGAGATGCACAAGACCCTCAGGGTTATGCGTGCAACTGAGATAGAGGGAGTAGAGTTGGCTGCCTACCATTCGAAAGGGGTGGCCTATTCGTTGTTTGAGTTATGGGAAGATTCCCGTGAGGAGGGGAGCCCTCCGACAAGGTGGAGCGAGTTTGCCGATGCATTTATAGACCATTTCCTGCTTGCCGAGACAAGGGCAGCACGTGCAGCAGAGTTTGAAAATCTGAAGCAGGGTAGCAGAAGTGTATGAGAGTACCATATGGAGTTTTCCTACATGTCCAAATATGCTTTCTATATATTGCCCTAGGGCGCGTCAGTTTGTTCAGGACCTTAATCCTTTGACTATTAATGAGGCTTTTGCAGCTGCATTGAATTCTGACACGAATTATGTGAAGATGGTAGAATTATCTCAGGCCACAGATAACTATAAACTAAAGAACAGAATAGAGAGAGAGGGTAGCAGAAAGACCCGGTCTGCGGGAAATATTGGCGAGTGTCTAGGTGGGGAAAGATCAGCTTTCCCGGGAGGATCATCTGGGCCATCCCAGTCGGTTTCACAGTGTTCAACTAGTGTACCGCCATCAAGGCCCAACCAATAGTAGCAGTAGAGTCGTTTTAGGCCTAGTCAGGGCAACAGGGGATCCTACCAGCAGGGCCGGTAAGGAGAGAGTTCTCAGCAGCAGTAGAGGTCCCCGTGCCGTAGGTGCAGGAAGATACACTCGAGGATTTGCTAATGGAGTTGCCATATATTATGGATGTGGGATGAGGGGTCATATTCAGAGGCATTGTCTGTATCCCACTAGGGAGCAGGTAGGGTCACAGCACAACCTGCCAGCCTGCCAGCCTGCCAGCCCAGTAGTTGCTACATCTGCAGCCCCCTCTCCAGCTCGAGGTACCCCAACACCCATGGGCGTAGTACAGTTAGGGGTGGTGCGCAGAGTTTACGAGGACCCAACCGGTTCTATGCTATGAGTGGTCGCCAGACTGCAGAGGCTTCTCCAGATGTTACATGTATTCTGACCGTCAAATCTCATGGTGTGTATGCACTTATTGACCCCAGTTCCACCCTAACCTATGTTACCCTTTTTGTTGCTATGGAATTTGAGATAGAACTGGAACAACTTCATGAACCATTCTCGGTATCTACTCTGGTTGGTGAGTTAATTTTGGCTACTCGAGTTTATAGGAGTTGTGTTGTCACGGTGCGTGGTAGGAATAACATGGCCGATCTTATTGAATTGGGGATGGTTGATTTTGATGTAATAATAGGGATGGATTGGCTTTATTCATGTTTTTCCAAGCTTGATTGTCGAACTAAAACTATGAGGCTTGAGTTTTCTCATGAGCCCGTAGTTGAATGGAAGGGGGATAATGTAGCGCCTAAGGTCGATTTATTTCTTACCTTAAGGCCGAAAAGATGACCCATAAGGGGTACATCTGCCATTTAGTTCGGGTTACGGACACCAATGCTGAGGCACCAAGCCTTGAGTCTGTACCTGTTGTGAATGAATTTTTGGATGTCTTTCCAGATTAGCTCCCCGGAATCCCACCAGATAGGGAGATTGTTTTTGGGATTGATGTGATGCCAGGCACGCAACCTATATCAATTCCACCTTACAGGATGGCACATGCGAAATTGAAGAAACTAAAAGAGAAATTGAAGGATTTGTTAGAAAAGGGGTTTTATCCGGCCAAGTGTGTCACCATGGGGCGCACCAGTTTTGTTTTTAAGGAAGAAATATAGGTCGTTGCGAATGTGTATTGACTGCCGGTATCTTAACAAAGTCACCATAAAAAACAAATACCTCTACCCAGAATAGATGACTTGTTTGACCAATTACAAGGTGCTATGTGTTTTTCAAAGATTGACTTGCGGTCCGGGTATCACCAATTGAAGATAAGGGAGCAGGATATTCCAAAAACAACTTTCAGGACTCGGTATGGGCACTTTAAATTTCTGGTAATGTCTTTTGGGCTAACAAATGGCCCGACAACTTTCATGGATCTTATGAATCGAGTCTTCAAGCCTTTTCTAGACTCCTTTGTAATAGTGTTCATTGACGATATTCTAGTGTATTCCCAAAGTCGAGAGGATCATGCTAACCATCTCAGGGCCATTTTGTAGACTCTGCAGCAGCATCCATTGTATGCAAAATTTTCGAAATGTGAGTTTTGGCTTGAATATATCGCGTTCTTGGGTCACGTCGTCTCTAGCGAAGGGATTATAGTTGATCCTTAAAACGTTGCAGCAGTGAAAAATTGGCCTAAACCTACCTCTCCAATAGTGATTCGCAGTTTCTTGTGTTTGGATGGGTACTACAGAAGATTTGTGCAGGGGTTTTCTACTCTTGCCTCTCCATTGACTAAATTGACCTAGAAAGCAGTTATGTATCAGTGGTCAGATGCCCGTGAGATGAGCTTCCAAGAATTGAAATCAAGATTGACTTCAGCACCGGTGTTAACCCTGCCAGAGGGTACAAAGGGGTTTGTGTGTATTATGACGCTTCAAGGATCGGTCTCGGATGTGTGTTAATGCAACATGGCAAGGTTATAACCTACGCTTCTAGTCAACTAAATAATCTTGAAAAGAACTATCCAACTCATGACTTAGAGCTTGCAGCAGTGGTGTTTGTGCTAAAGATTTGGTGACATTATCTATATGGGGTCTATGTGGATGTATTCACGGACCACAAGAGCCTTCAATATATTTTCTAGCAGAAGGAGTTGAATCTGAGGTAGAAAAGATGGCTAGAGTTACTCAAGGATTATGACATTGATATTCTCTATCACTTGGGAAAGGTTAATGTTGTAGCGGATTCTCTTACTCGAAAATCTATGGGAAGTTTGGCTCGTTTGATGGTAGATCAGAGGCCATTAGCCCGGAAGGTTCATCAATTGGCCAGTTTAGGAGTTCGCCTTGCGGACTTTAATGATGGAGGGGTAATTGTGCAGAATAGGGCTGAATCATCACTTGTGGAAGAAGTAAAAGAGAAGAAATTCAACGATCCATCATCCTTGGCATGGATGATGGTACCCTGCGGTGCTGAGGCCGCCTCTGTGTTCCGGATATTGACTGTCTTTGGGAAAGGATCATGGCAAAAGCTCACAATTCAAGGTATTCAGTGCACCCAGGCTCTACAAAAATATATTATGATCTTAAGGAAGTTTATTGGTGGAACAACATGAAGAGGGATGTGGTGGACTTTGTGGCAAGGTGTCCGAACTGTCAGCAAGTGAAGGCTGAACATCAAAGATACAGAGGACTGTCTCAAAGCATAGAAATACCAATATGGAAATGGGAGATGATCAATATGGATTTCGTGGTGGGGTTACTACGCACTCCATGCAAGTTTGACTCAATTTGGATGATCGTGGATCGACTCACGAAATCAGCACACTTTTTGCCAGTTAAATCTATCGATACATCAAAACAGTATGCTCAGTTGTATATCAAGAAAATAGTCAGGTTGCATGGTACTCCAATTTCAATCATTTCAGATTGAGGGGCCCAGTTCACGGCCCACTTTTGGAAAAAATTCCAGCAAGGTTTGGGCACGCAGGTAAATCTTAGCACAACTTTTCATCCCCAGACCGACGCACAAGCAGAGTGGACTATTCAGACACTTTAGGACATGTTGCGTGCTTGTGCTCTTGATTTCAAAGGTAGCTGGGATGATGATTTGCCACTCATAGAGTTTGCTTACGACAATAGCTTCCATAGTAGTATTCAGATGGCACCATTTGAGGCATTTTATGGTAGAAGATGTAGGTCTCCCATTGGGTGGTTCGAGGTTGGAGAAGCTGAATTGATAAGGCCAGACCTTGTGCACCAGGCCAATGGAGAAAGTCAAAATTATTAAGGAAAGGTTAAAAACTGCTTAGAGTCACCAAAAGTCTTACTCGGACGTCCGTCGTAGGAGTTTGGAATTCAAGGAAGATGATTGGGTATTCTTGAAGGTTTCCCCCATAAAAGGTATCATGCTGTTTGGGAAGAAAGGAATATTGAGTCTAAGGTATGTCGGGCCATACAGAATCATTCAGCGGATTGGTCAGGTGGCATACAAGCTCGAGCTGCCACCCAAGATATCATTGGTACATCTGGTCTTCTATGTGTCTATGTTGAAGAAGGTAGTGAGAGATACATCCACTATTGTGCCAATTGAAACTATTGAGGTTAATGAAGAACTGTCATACGAAGAAGTTCCAGTTGCCATTCTTGATAGGCAAGTCCAAAAATTGAGGAATAAGGAAATTGCCTCCGTAAAAGTGTTATGGCGGAACCAGCAGGTTGAGGAAGCCACTTGGGAAGCCGAGGAAGAAATGTGAAAGAAGTACCCACATTTGTTTGAATAGTCATGTAATAGCTTTTATGCATTTGATTCCTACGAACTCTTATCTTTTGATTTAATCTATGTAAAACTGTTCCATTTTGGTTATATATGTTGCATATATGGTCATGGTTGGTGTCGTGCAAGTTATGTTATGTTTATGGAACATGTATATGCTGTTAAGATGTGTTTCTAGGGCTCTCTGACAGGTAGATAGTCCAAGATACAATGGAAACTCTGGCAAAATTTCTAGAAATTTAAGGAGTTAGCCAAATTCAGAGCTATTGAGTTGTTCCATAATGGTGAGAAACTGAGATTGCATGAAGGAAATTTGCTAATGAGTGAACCTCGATCCTCATTCGAGGACGAATGATCTTAAGTGGGGGAGGATGTAAGGCCCCGTGAAAACTTCTACTCAAAACTCGAAAGCTCGTAGTGCTAAATTAGGAATATGTGTTAGGAATGTGTAAAATTCTTCGCCGCGGTTCAGACCCTTTGGACTGATCTATTCATTAAAAAGTGAAGGAATAATGTTTTCTAGAAAATTGCATTTCTGCGGTCCACTATGCGATCGTAGAACAGCTATGCGCAACGCATAGTCGCCGCAAAGTGAAACAGTGTGTTGGTCAAATTTAGGGTCAACTATGCGATCAATTATGCGATCTCGTAATTGAAATGCGGACCGCATAGTCATCGCATAATCCCCTTGGGATTTTGTAAGGGGCAGTTCGGTAGTGCATTATGCAACCGCAGAACGGATATGCGAACCACATTTCTGTCGCATACCCAAACAGTGTGTTCAGGTTTTGGGGAGCATTTTATGGTCCATTCTGCGGACCGCATGTCAGCTTTGCGATCGCAAATGTGATCGCAGATTTGAGTCGGGCTCCTATTTTCTAATTTTTAAAACCTGACCCCCTATCGTTATATCTTGTATAATAGCTCATTTTGAGCCTGTTTTCCTGGTACTTTTAGAGTGAGAAAGAGGGTCTAAGAGAGGGAAAGTGCTTTTCATCAAAAAATTGATCCACAAATCCATGTTAAACATTGATGATAATCAAGTGAGGCACCTAAATCTTCATCCCAAGAGGTAAGACTTCATCACCTCAGCTCTTAAATTTTGAACATAGCCATAAAAGGGTCATTACTGAGGTAATTTATGGGTATAAGGATGGTTTTCTTGCATTCATATAAGATTATAGAGTATTGGGAGGTTGTGAACTAAAAAGAAAGCAATTAGGGTATAAAATGATAAAAATCTCTCACAAAAAGGACCTAAGATTCCAATGCATCTCAAATGCTTGATAATATGCTCAAACGAGCTAGAATCCTAATCTTGTCTCTAATTCTTGGTTCAATTTGTAATTCTTGTACAATAGATCGAAGTGCTAAGAGTTCTAGAATTTTGTAAGGATTAAGGAAAGCCTTATTGAGGTATGTATGGCTAAAACTCTGTCTTTTAGAAATTAAGCTTTATCGGTGATTGTGTGAACATGGTATGATTAAAGTTGAATTGTTGCATTGCTTGTTATTTTAGATGAGTTGCTGCTGTAACCTTATATGTGTAAAGAAAATGTGTCTCAACATGATCAACGTGCTATCTTGATAACGTGAAAGGCGAAAGGCATGAATTATGTATTGAAAAGCTTAGACCTTAAATCGAGATTGAAGCTGCATATATTGTGCCATCTATGTGAAGTCTTATTCATGCTTACAATTTAAATTGCTCTTGTGTGCACCTACTGTCCTAAATGACAAAGGTAATATTGAAATTGGGAATAATGTAAAATGCGGCCAAGTGCCAAGAATGATGTGATAAGTTGTGTCCCCAAGTTCCTATAAAATGATATAGGTGAAATGAAATGATTAATGAGAAGGGAACAACGCCTTGGCAAGGCGGCCTAGCTGATCGGTACGAGATCGAACTCCGCTCAAGATAGCGGTGGTATTGTGAACGAATTCCAGAAAAAAGGGAAAAATGAGATTGTGATTGAAGCGTATGTCTTAAATGAGGCAACCTAGCCGATCGGGTCGAGATCGGACTCTGCTCAAGATAATGGTGGTATTGTGAGCAATGATGAATAATGTGAATTGCCCCAACTAAATGATTTGGAAAAATGATGTAAAGGTTGTATGATTCTTTTATTTGGTAATGTGGTGATCGTTTAAAGATTTGAGTTATACTTCTGATTTCTTATTCTTGTATGAAAGTTCTTTCTAACTAGAGTGTGTTTAATTATACATAATAGTACTATTCCATGGTACTAACATCTCTTTT
Organism: Nicotiana glauca; assembly: GCA_026770625.1. NCBI lineage: Eukaryota > Viridiplantae > Streptophyta > Magnoliopsida > Solanales > Solanaceae > Nicotiana > Nicotiana glauca. Next base: position 301,199 of record MU740889.1, on the reverse strand, counting down.
GCCTGGGGCGCTACATTTTTAAATGAATGTAGGTTGCTCCATTGAGGATAATACCGATCGCGCGTAGCAGAGTACCTTCTTCTCAAAGTCTTGGTGAGCCCCTTTCTCCTTCAAGGGGTTATATTGCACATCTTTTATTGTGTACTTCCACTTTTGAGGTATAGCCAGAGCCATGTTGCCGGCCTTGTTATGCTTGTCTTTTGCATCCATATCGGCTCCGTAGACATGTTGTAGGGAGTGTTGATACTGGAATTAAAGTAGAAATATCAATGTTTGGAAAAGATTTACAAATCTTGTAATATTTTGATAATTACTAAGTATGATTAATAGAGTTCATCTCCGATTTATTCATGAATTAGTTTGGTAGAAGGAAACCTAACAGGCTTGCTCAGTCGGGTTTACCTAGTTGAGCGTCGGTCATGCCCCTCCGTTTTTGGGGCATGACACCCTTTCTCTCAAATGTGTCAATCATGGTCACTACTGAAATGATCAAGCACGGTTAAATCGGAGGCATCATTGCAAGGTAGCACAGAACCTATCACTCTAGCTGCCAGCGAGAAGCTCTTCGATGTGGGTTTTCATGCCGCAACAACTGATGTGACATGGGCAAATGAACGAAAGAGCAATGCTTGGGTCTTGCCTCAGCCAATCCCCCATCTTTTCAAAACATTCATCAAGCCCAGATATATAGAGGAGGAAGATGAGGCCTTCATTGTTGAGGAAATTGAAGACATATGTGGAGCCATGAGGCAGATGTTGTATGAGACTCACATGGTCCAGCTGCAATATATGGGGCCCAATGCCAAGCTGCAAAATTGGAAGGCTACTCCGTTCCCAGTCAGGCGGGAATCCCGGTAGTCCAATCTTGCCACCTTTTCTGCATTCCGAGTTATTCCAGGGTGTAACTCGAATCTTTCTTTTAGTTTATTGTCTTTAAAGTTCCAATGTAAACCCTTATATCTTAAATTTCAATGAAATTAAATCAATATTTCATCATCTATGAATCTCTTTCTTTATTCTTTCTGATTTTCATTACTTTTCTTCTTTTATTCTTTTCAGTTCTAATAATGCGGACTTAAATAACATGAAATGCTTGCGAACTTCATGCCCAGATCATAGCACGCTGTCTAACTATGAAATAATGAATCAACAACCAGAATACGATGAAGATGAGGCTTTTAGGGAAATAAATCGAGAATTATTACAATTTGAGAATAAGCCTAAGCCAAACTTAAATGAAAGTGATCCAGTTAATTTGGGTTGTTCAGAAGAGGTCCAGGAAACCATGATAAGCATTCGCACTGATGAAAGAACTAGGGATGCCTTGATCCAACTTTTGTTCGAATTCAAAGACATGTTTGCCTGGTCCTGTGATGATATGCCGGACTGAGTGTTGATTTAGTGGTACATAAATTGCCAACTTACCCCGGTTATCCCCCTGTCCAACAAAAGCAGAGAATGTTTAAAATAGACATCAGTGATAAAATTAAATAAGAAGTCACCAAACAGTTGAAAGCGGGTATGATACGAGTGGTCCGGTATACCACATGGTTGGCTAATGTGGTCCCAGTGCCAAAGAAAGATGGGAGAACCCGAGTGTGTGTTGACTATCGGGATTTGAACAAAGCATGTCCCAAAGCTAATTTCCCTTTGCCAAACATCCACATCCTTGTTGACAACTATGCCAAACATGAGATACAGTCCTTCATGGGTTGTTATGCTGGATGTCATCAGGTGTTGATGGATGAAGAAGATGCGGAAAAGAAAGCCTTCAACACACACTGGGGCACTTCTAGTTCTTGGGTCATGCCTTTTGGTTTGAAGAACGCCAGGGCAACATAAATAAGAGCTATGACTACCATCTTTCATGAAATAATGCACCAAGAAATTGAGGTGTATGTGGACGATGTGATCATTAAATCCAGAATGCATGATGACCATGTTCGGGACCTGAGAAAGTTCTTTAAGCGTCTGCATAGGTACGACATAAAGTTAAATCCAACTAAATGTGCATTTGGAGTTCTGTCTGGGAAATTTTTGGGATTTATCGTCAGTTAGAGGGGCATTGAGCTAGATCCAACAAAGATAAAGTCTACTCGGGATTTTCCTCCTTCGATAACCAAGTAAGAGGTTATGAGTCTATTGGGAAGGTTGAATTACATCATCCGGTTCATTGCTCAATTGACTTACACATGTGAGCTTATATTCAAGCTGTTGAATAAAGATGTAGCGATTAAATGGACAAATGAGTGTCAAGAAGCCTTCGACAAAATCAAAGAATATCTGTCGAATTTGCCAGTCTTTGTCCCACCCGAACCTGGGAGGCCTTTATTTTTGTATTTGACAGCCTTGGAGAATTCCTTCGCATGTTTCCTCAGGCATCATGACGTGATCGAGAAGAAAGAGCAGACAATATATTATTTAAGCAAGAAGTTCTCTAGTTAAGAAGCCAAATACACTTTGTTGGAAAGGACTTGCTGCGCCCTAACTTGGGACTCTCAAAAGCTTAGGCATTATCTGTTGGCCTACACCAACTATCTCATCACCAGGTTGGATCCTTTAAAGTACATATTCCAGAAGCCGATGCCCACAGGGAGTTTGGAAAAATGACAAATACTGCTCACCAAGTTTGACATGGTAATTGTCACCCACACGGCAATAAAAGCTCAAGCTTTAGCAGATCACCTAGCCGAAAAACCTGTTGATGATGAATATAAGCCTTTGAGTACTTACTTTCCGTACGAGGAAGTAAATTCAGTTGAGGTAATTCAGAAGACACCAATGATTTGAAAATGTTCTTCAATGGAGCCGTGAACACAAAATGTGTCGCGGTTGGGGTAATCTTGATCTTACCTACTGGTCAGCATTATCCGGCCATAGCCCAACTTCAGTTTTTCTGCACAAACAACACTGTCGAGTATGAATCCTGCATTATGGGTATAAATATGGCAATCGACCAAGATGTGGAAGAATTGCTGATCATGGGAGATTCAGACTTGATTATTTGACAAGCTCAAGGAGAATGAGAAACTCGGGATGTCAAGCTTATTCCATACAGGCAATATGTGGAATTTTATAGCAAGCAGTTCAAATCCGTCGAGTTCCTATACGTTCCTGGGTTTTACAATGAGTTAGCCGATGCACTAGCTACTTTGGCCTCGATGTTTCCATATCCAAGAAATGTCCACGTTGACCCACTGGGAATCCAAATCTGAGAAAGGCATGGTTATTGCAATACGGTTGAGGTAGAACCAAATGTTCAGCCATGGTATCATGATCTCAAGAGATTTTTGAAAATAAAGGAATATCCCGAGCAAGCCAGTGGGGACCAAAAACGAACCATTATAAGGCTTGCCAGTGGCTTCTTTTGAGCGGAGAAGTATTGTATAAAAGTACTCTAGATCTGATCCTTTTAAGATGTGTGGATGTCCAAGAGGCCAGAATAATCATGAATGAAGTACACGCAGGAGTGTGTGGATCTCTTATGAATGGATATGTCCTTGCAAAGAAAATCATTCGAGCAGGTTATTAATGGATGACTATGGAAAAGGATTGCTTCAGTTTTGTTCGAAAGTGTCATCAGTGTCAGGTACACGGTGACCTGATTCATGCACCACCTTCAGAACTGCATCCTATGTCAACACTATGTCCATTCGTTGCTTGGGGTATGGATGTCATTTCGCCAATCGAGCCAAAAGCTTCAAATGTGCATAGATTCATATTAGTTGCTATTGACTACTTCACAAAATGGGTTGAAGCAGACACCCTCAAAGCCGTAACTAAGAAATCAGTGGTAGACTTTGTGCACGCCAACATCATCTATCATTTCGATATTCCTAAAACTCTCCTTACGAACAATGCTGCAAATTTGAATAGTCATTTGATGTGGGAGATATGTGAGCAATTTAAGATCATGCATCAAACTTCTACCGCTTATCAACCCAAAGCTAATGGTGCTGTTGAAGCAGAAACAAGAACATCAAGAAGATTCTTAGAAAAATGATTCAAAGTTCTAGACAATGGCATGAAAATTTATCGTTTGCATTTTTGGGATATCGCACAACTGTGCGCACATCAGTTGGAGCGACACCCTATCTATTGGTTTATGTCACTGAAGCCGTAATACCCGCAGAAGTTGAAATTCCTTCTCTCTGAATCATTGTTGAATCTGAGATTGAGGATAGTGAGTGGGTCAAGAACCGTCTACAACATCTAACCCTGATTGATGAAAAGAAGATGGTCGTAGTTTGCCACGGGCAGTTGTATCAGCAAAGAATGGCCTGTACCTACAACAACACTGTACGGCCTAGAAGCTTTGAAGTGGGGCAACTCATTTTGAGACGTATTCTCCCGCATCACAAGGAAGCAAAGGGAAAGTTCGCTCCAAATTGGAAGGGCCCGTAGATTATAAAAAAATTATTGCCGAAAGGAGCCTTGTACTTAGGAGAAAAGGAAGTAAATGACCATGAAACGACTTTCAATACTAATGCGGTGAAAAGGTATTACGTTTAACCATTCCGCGGTACAAATATTCTCCGATTGGTTGATGAAGGCTTTCATTCTCGCTACCACAAACACTTCAACCCTTTGCTAACCCTTTGAGCTGGTTACCTTTCTTTGATTACCCTATTTGGAACATAAAAACGTTAAAAAAAAAGCAAAAAACAATGCAAAACAAACTAAAATAAAAAAAACAAAGTTTTCCTGAACTATGTTCGACTTGATTCCGAAATGACTCGTATGCAGCCTCTCCCTCGGGTTCAGTCACACTAAAACAAAAATCCAAATTTCCCTAAAAGTGAAACTGGTGCAGATGTTATAATGGTTCGGGGATGATCCCGCCTAAATGGTTCCAAAGTTGTAATTCTGTCCAAATTCCTTTTACCCCAAATTCTGTTCAAGTCCTTTCGATCAATCGGTGAGAATGTTCAAGGATCGGAGAATGCAACTACTTGGATCTGATGCAATCAAATGAGAGAAATAAAATGAGAGAGTCTTGTTGGTGAAAATCCACACGGGCACCGTAAGGCAATGGTAAAAAGACAAATGGAAAATGAGAGAGTCTTGTTAGTGAAAACTCGCAAAGAGCACTATAATGCGATGGTGAGAAGAGAAATGAGAGAGGTCAATTGGAAAAAACCCAGAAAGGGCGCCATAGATTTAAAAGAAGGAATTCCTTAGAACCATCGGCAATGATAGAGTCCTTGCAAGATTTTTTGATTTTGAGATACGATTTATGATGGGTTTTGTGAGAGATTGGATAGTTGCGCAGATCGGGTATCTAGTTCAAGAAGCATGTCATGTCTATTGAAGTCTGCATGCACTCCAGATAAGTCCTTTTTTCTTCCCCCGAAAGGGAGACTTCTCGTTAAATTTATTATCCTGTCATTTGTTTAATTTTGTTTGAATCCCTTTCGGTTTACTCTTTCTCCAAAACAAATACAAAGAAAAGATGTCAAGATTGGCTTTACAGGGTTCTAGTTAACAAAAGCCAAGTTCAAGGAAAAACACCCAGCCTCAACATGTGCATCAAGTCGATCTCGACTGACCATGATGGCCGATGCTTCAGATTCAAAATTATTGAAAAGGAAAAAATCCAAAGTCAAGTGCCCATAAAGGCAAAATAAGATGAAAATGCCAAAGCCCCATACAGTTGAACATCATGTGAAATTTTGAAAAGTCAAGATCCCTGGGTTTAGAAGAGAGATCAATCTCCAGAAAGCCAGCGAGTAATAGAGGTCTTTGTCGAAAGAGTTGGGCCGAGATCAAACAATCAAAGGCATAAAACCAACCATCGTTTCAAACTAAAAAATGTTCTTTTTTTTTGAAAACATGAAACAGGTTCAATCCAAAGCAACCTTGCAAGAAGCAGGTGCAACCAAAAGAAACTACGCAAGGGCTAGAAACTATTTTGCAGAAATAATCAATCCAAAAAGGAAGTCTCTTCCGAATTCATTTCTGCATTCTCACTCATTTTTCTTAAAATAAAATAAAAAAAGAGAGAAGAAAATTCAAACATGGTAGCCTAGGGTCCCCAATCTCTAGTTATGTTTTTTCCAACATAGGGTCTCCACTCCCTAGATGAATTTATTTTAGACATAGGGTCTCCACACCCTAGTCACTTTTCAAACACAGGGTCTCCACGCCCTTAGTCACTTCTCCAACATAGGGTGTCCACTCCCTAGTTCAATTTACTTTAGACATAGGGTCTCCACTCCCTAGTCACTTCCCCAACATAGGGTCTCCACTCCCTAGTTGAATTTGCTTTAGACATAGGGTCTCCAATCCCTAGTCTGCTTTTCCAACATAGGGTCTCCACTCCCTAGTCTGCTTTCCCAACATATAGTCTCCACTCCCTAGTTGAATTTGCTTTAGACATAGAGTCTTCACTCCCTTGTCTGCTTTTCCAACATAGGGTCTCCACTCCCTAGCTGAATTTACTTCAGATATAGGGTCTCCACTCCCTAGTTGAATTTACTTTAGACATAGGGTATCCACTCCCTAGTCACTTTTCCAACATAGGGTCTCCACCCCTAGTTGAATTTACTTTAGACATAGGGTCTCCACTCCCTAGTCACTGTTCCAACATAGGGTCTCCACTCCCTAATTGAATTTACTTTAGACATAGGGTCTCCACTCCCTAGTCACTTTTCCAACATAGGGTCTCCACTCACTAGGTGAATTTGCATTAGACATAGGGTCTCCTCTCCCTAGTCATTTTACCAACATAGGGTCTCCACTCCCTAGTTGAATTTACTTTAGACATAGGGTCTCCACTCACTAGTTACTTTTCCAACATAGGGTCTCCACTCTCTAGTTACTTTTCCAACATAGGGTCTCCATTCCCTAGTTGAATTTATTTTAGACACAGGGTCCCCACTCACTAGTCACTTTTCCAACATAGGGTCTCCACTCCTTAGTTGAAGTTATTATAGACATAGGGTCTCCACTCCTTATTCTACTTTTCCAACATACGGTCTCCACTTCCTATTTGAATTTATTTTAGACATAGGTTCTCCATGCCCCTAGTCACTTTTCCAACATAGGATCTCCACTCCTTGGTTAATTTCATTACAGATATAGGGCTCCACTCCCTAATCTATTTTTCCCAAGGATACACAATCCTGATTTTATTGCTTTCAATAAAGAAATAGTTTAGATTTTTATTGCGAATAACTCACAAAATTTTTCTAGTGAATATTGAGGAAAAAAAATTTCATTCGTTTGTTTGCTTTGGTGCCTGAACAGGTTTTTCACCGCAAGGCACAAGGTTCGAGATGACCAAAAGACGAATTCTCAATGCAAATAAAAGAAAAGAAGGAACAAGAAAAGAAGTTGAGTTCTAAGTGTAGAAGCGGAGAAAAGATGCAGATTGCCCATGATATGATTGAAGTCACAAGTTTTGCATGTCCCGCCTTGATCCGAGTAGCTGAAGAAGAATGAACCTGCGGTTCGAGCTAACGAGCATCAAAGATTCAGATCAAAGTTTGCAAGAAGAACTGTCCAAGACTCAATATCAAGCTTTGTAAGGTTTATATATAGGAATCTTTTAACTCGTACTTGATAGGCTTAGATAGTTTAGTTTTTCATCTTTCATTTTGGTGTAATAAGGAGCTCAGCAAGCAGAAACAGCATCAACAATAGTGACATCACAGTTTTCCAGTAGTCCTAGCTATCAAAACTTTCAGAACTACACTGACCCGATTCCTTTATAGCCAAGGATATATAGACAACCTCCGAAGCAAGGTTCGGTCAGATTTTTTGAAAAGATGCTTCTCATGGAGTTTCAAACGGGCAAAAATCGCTTGTAAGTGCTCATTTTATCTTTAGTCCAAAACCTTTCGTGTTCCTGAGCAAAGAGGGGCAGCTGTGAGCATTTGATTTTTTCTCTATGTGAATTACTCCCATAAAATCCAAGAAAATAGATTTTTCCAATTATTTTTGCCATGTTAGATGAATTTTGTAGGATTTTTATTAATTGTTTGTATTTTTGTGCACGTTTAATTTTTATTAAAATTATGAAAATGCCAAAAAAATCATGCATTGAATTTAGGTTTTGTTTTTATATTTTTAGGATTAATTAGTAATTATTTGTTTTATAAAAAAATAAAAATTACTAAAATGGCCCATTTTTACATTTTTACCTTTTAATTTTTAGATTAATTATTTGCCTCTTCTAATTTAGGATCATAGTAATTTTACAATTTTTGTAATTAGATATCTAACATAATTCTACAATTTTAGACTAATTTAGGATTTTTAATTATAAAAAAGAAAAATAAAAGAAAAAGGAATAAAAAGATGCAATTGAAAGAAGGGGCCTTTATTTAAAATTGAGCTGTTTCTTTACCCAAATTTTAACCCAAACACATCCCAAACCCAGGCCCAAAACCCTTACCCAGTCTGTCTCCTTATAGTAAAAAACGACCCCATTTTGTTTCCCCTCAAACACGACCGTTGGATCTTTATGATCCAACGACTCCTAACTCACCTCTCACTAACTATATGACTGTCAAAATTAGAACCCTCCTCCCCACTAGAAACCCTTAAGTTCATCTCTTTCAACTAAACCTAAGAAAACCCAAGCTGCCCCAATTTTCTCCTCTGCCTCTGCCATTAACTGCCCACCAAAAATCGCCTCACGTCAGTTTCGGTGCTCTAAAACCTCCCAAATTCATCCTCCGTAACCCTGAGTCCATCCACAACGCCATTCCACCATCAATTTCCCCAAAAACACCTTTAAATCCCCCGAATTCTAAATTTGAGTTTCAATCCCCAAAAACCCTAACTTCTCCAAATCACCTCAAAATCACACCGCATAGTCCTTACACCCCTGTGAACCCTAAAGTACAACTAATTCCACCAAAACCCCAGCCAATTTCTCTAAATGTCCAATATGAGCTCTTATACCCTTCTCTTTTTGGTCAGAGTTTGGGTATTTGAACCCCAAACTTTTATTAGCCAACTGTTCTCGCTAAGAACAGTCGGTTAATGTTAGTTCAATGTTCATTCTACCCATTTGCTTCAAAGTCTGGTCAAGAGTCGTCTGTTTGGCTTTGTTTGGTCTGTTTGGAAACATGTTTGGTAAAGCTCTCGTCCTTTCTTTTCTCTTTTCCTTTTCTGAGAATCCCTTTCATCTCCTTTCTTTTATGTTTAGTAGCATGTTTTAGGTTCTTTCTTTTCAGAATTATTTTATTTGTTTATCTTTGCATCTGGTAATTAGGGTATTCAGAAGCATGTGCAAATATTATTGTATAAGGATTATTTGTAATTGCATAAATTTAGCTTAATTTAGTAGATACATGAAATGAGTTTGCTTGTTTTCCCATTTTTTTTCATCTTAAGGTACAGTATTGGTTCAGTATTGTTTCAGTATCATTTTTAGCCTATCTTTGCAGCCCTATATTAATTTTATTTGATCACTGTATAGAAACATTAGTCGTTGAAATTTAGTTTTGTTGTGGTTTAACTTAGATAAATACTTTTGTCTACCAATTAGGTTAATTTTAGTTCAAATTGCATCATATCTGTTATTGTTATTTATGTTGACATCCTTTAATTTGCTTTTTTGATGTGTTGATAGACTTTTGTTGTTGTTTGCCCTGGTGTGTATATCAATAGAAACTTATAGTGACCTATTTGAACTAAAAGAACTTAGGACAAAGCTGAAATAGTCAGTAATTAAAAGGGTTAAAAAATAACTTTTGCATAGGCTAATATTAGAATGTTCTAGATTTTGCACAGCTGTCCCTATCCTTAGCATAAAAATGTTGGTATTGGATAAGGAAAAGGACAGACAATAGTAAAAGATGCTGTACTATGCTGAAAGTTCAGAATTTTATATTAGAATATGCTTTTTTGATGCCTTTTTGTACACCCTGTAAAAGGGAAATATTCCCTCACTCACACATAGATATTCAACATCATTCTCTGCACAAAATTTCTGAAAACACATATAAGATTTTGAAGAACTTAAAAGAATACTAAAAAATTCTTCTCTTTTTATAATTTTTGGGCTCTTTTTGGTGGCAAGATGATTTGAGTTGATGTGCTGTGATACTGCTGTCTATTTGGCTGTGTAGCTTCATTTGCTTTTGTTGCTTTTAAGCTTACTAAAGCTTGGTTTCTGACCTTTATTTTGCTTTTTTCTGCTATATTTTTCAATTTCAAGGTATGTAACAATGTCCATCATAAATAGAATTAACTTTTAGTTTAAAAATTGTGTGCTCATAACTTGTTTTGGTTGGCTGAACCTTGCTTTTAGTTCTAGAAATCATGAGTATGGGAACTTAGGGTGAATTAATGTCGATAAATCATGTGTTAATATTACCTTAAATTGCTGCTGAATTTGACCATGAAATCTGAAATATTATGCTGTATATTTGCTCCATTTGACAATGTTTGATTGCTGAATAAGTGTTTTTGTATACTTGTAAAACTGTGTTCCAAATTCACCTCATAATAACATCACCAAAGAAAATGAATCTGACCCTTTAATGGTCAGAGTCACCACTCAATGGTGCATAGATTCTTATTTTGGTCATTGAAACAATTAGTGCATTACGGGAGAGGGACCGACTGGTAAAGTCATGAGCAGTCCTAGCTTGTTCAAAGATAAAGCAACAGTAGTTTTTTTTTTCTTTTTTATTTTGGCTAACCTCTAGGCAAGTGCCTAGGGATAGATTTTAAAAAAAAAAAGAAAAATAGAACAATTAGGATAAGTATAAATAAGGGTGACACGAGCTCCGATTTTGTTACCTATATGCCTTGGCTATATAATCACTCCCCTGCGCCTCACAATGCCTTATGATGGCAGCCTCATGTAGAGGATTCATGGTGTAGCTGCCGACAAAGTCTCACGAGGGCATATAATTTCATAGCCGTGTGGATAATTTTCCAAAGGCATAGGACCAAGTCAACACAAATCGGACTAAACCGTACCTTACTAATCCTATTGAGGCAAAGAAAAAGCTTCATTTTCTAGCATGCATGTAAAAAATAAGAACTTGAATGAACCAAATATTCAATGATCATCACAGAGTTTATAACTTACTTTGTGATGATATTACAAATGATAATACTTATAAAATGATAAAATAGAATATAGTAGGAATTAAAATCTTGTCACTTCTTGTGCATGCTCACAACTTCATCAAGTTGTACCTCTTTGTCGTCTTTAGCAACCCACTTCAAAAAGTATTCAAAAGACATCATTTCTTTTTTGAACGGTTAGACCTTGTGGATGTAGTTGGGGCAACCTTCTTTTGTTTGGCAACTCTCATTGGAAGTCGCCTAACAATTCCTTCGTCACTCACCTTGCCATCCCAGCTTTTCTCTCTTGTATGATTCGTCTTTCTTTTTCTGCTGTGCATGGGTGATAAATCACCTTGTTTTGCTGCGTGTGCGCGGTATTCTTGCAAAATTGCGTCTTCCTCTCTGTCTTAAAAAATATCTCTTCCCACATTCACATGAATTCGAAACGTTTTAGGAAAATCTTGTGTCATCAAGAGATTTTTGTCTTATGTTTTTGCTAAGACTGCCTTGTTTTGGTGTTGTTGTAAATTTTGCAATTTGTTCCTGCTGCTACTCGCACGACCAGTGCTGCCAGAAATAGTATTTAAAGCCTTTACAGGGTTTGCATTTATCATTGCATCCAAGAGCTTTCTTTTCTCTTCTGAAATTTCTAGGTTAGTTGTGACGATTTGTTGCTGTCCAACTTCTAGTGTTACTGCTGCTTGTCGATCTCCCGAATTCTTAGTAGCTGCATTATTCTCCATCAGTGTGATATTTGGTTCCTCATTTTGTCATGAATTATCAACTGAAACCAGTGGCTTGGAAAGTGTTGCTGCAATTTGATCCAACCTTCCAGCTACTGTATTTTGAGCAAAATCATTTAGAGAAATTCTGGGAGTGAAAGCAGGAGCATTGAGATTTAATTTGGTCTTTGGAGTTGTTGCTGGTGCCCTATCATGTTTTCTCTTTGCAATTGAAACCAACTCTTCTCCTGCACTCTCCTAATCGCCTTCCTGATCAGCTTCTTCACATGATGATCCATCAAAGCAATCTCTCCAATCTTCTTCATCGTCCTCCTCACGTTGGTTAAGCCATAACTTGGATTTGATGGACATTTCCCTAATGTTTGCTTATAGAAACTCATAATTATTACCAATAGATAGTACTAGCTGCCCAGGTTCCCCAAAGGACTCTACTGATTGAGAAGGGACATCAAAGGCGGAAGTGTTCAAAGTGACCACAGGTTGTTTCACAACAGTAGAATTCTTCATCATTTCATTCTGGGCATCTTTGATGATCTGTTCTACTAGAGGATTGGATAAATCCAATGTAGTTGCATTTGAACTGTGTGCCTCTGCCTTTTGCTTACCAACACGAAAATTGTCCTTCGAAATAGTGAGAAGCTCACCTGTGTTCTTGGAATTCTGCTGCTGCGTGTTACTGCGTAAAGGTTGTTGTTGCCCATTTTTTGTGGTTGTGTTCATCATCATAGCTGCCTGGGCATTCTCTACCATTTTAGCTAGCTCTGTATTGGAAATGTGCAATGTTGTTGTAGTATCATCAGGTACTTGACTTGCCTCACCAGTGTGCTTTATAACTGTTGCAATCCCAGGTGGAGCATCTATGTCCTTTGCATTTTTCTGCTGATATTCATTGCCTGTAACATTGTTTCCTCTATCAACTGATTGTGTCTCATCATCCCTCTGTTGTTCCTTACTTTTAGCCTCATTCATGTCATGCTCATCCTCATTGACCAATACATCAAAAGAGTTCGAGACTCCAATGCCTGTTGGTGTTAGCAACTAATTTTGAAGACCTAGAGATTGCATCTTGCAAGGTTATTTATTCACCACTGTCCAATTATTGGTCTTTATATCTACTTTATGTGGAGTTGCATAAAATTGCCTTTGATTATTTAGTGCCTTACCCTTGACATGTACCACTACAGTACATTCTCCAGCTTTTACATTTTGCAGTTCTTGCAATTCAGATTTTTGAGCAGCATCTACCTTCAGTTGCCCAGCTCTTATAACCTTTGGGTCAATAGCTGGTCGATCTACTGTAGGATTCCTTGCATCAGTATTTTTTCAAACCCCAATATTGGATTGCAAAAATCCAGCTGAGTTTGTCTTACTCTCAAACTTGTATGTTGTAGCATTTGTCCAGTCCAAAACCTCCACACTTGCATGTTCATTCCCTTCACCATTCACAGTAGCAGCTTTGTGACCTACTGCATTTGCCAAAATATTCAGTTGTAGCATTAATAGGTTGACAACCTCCTGCAGCTGTCACCATAGAATAAATATCAACTCGTTTAACAGTTGGAGTCAATGCAACAATAGTTTTTATAGCACAAGTACCGGACTGCAAAACTCCAACTGCGTTTTGTATTTTTTTCAAAACTAGATGTTGTAGCATTTTTCTTCTCCAAATCCTCAACACTTACATGTTCATTCCCCTCGCCATTCACAGTAACCACTTCATTACCTACTCATTCATTCAACACCCTATTTCCTGCTTCAAAAGCCATAGCTAGAGACACCTTAGCTAGAGCACGATCTACAGGAACAATATTAACATTAATTGAAATATTAGAATTGTTGTAAATCTGTGCACCATTAGAGATATTAGCGTCAGTTAAAATTGCTTTTGGTCCAGCTATTGTCGCTGCCTCGATATCACCTTGTAACCTTAACACCTGCTGCTGCCCACTATTTCTGGCATCTTTTGAATTTAAAATGATTATTTGGCCAGCTCTTTTTGCATTGAGATAGTCCCTAGCATCACCTTAAAGTTTTTTAATAACTGGATCAACTATGTCGACCAAAACAAGACCACCTTGATACTCACCTCCTATTGTTTCCTCTGCCATCACCTCTGTTCCAGCTTGTTCTTTCATAAATCGACACACCTTGTTGTCATGTCCTTGATGCTTGCAAAAAGTGTAATACTTTAGAAGGTTATCATACACTATCTCCTGGTAATGCAAGATTACTTTACCCGAAATTCTGTCCTCAATTTGAAACTTAACCTTCTTAGGGTATTTGTCGACCAAATCAAGAATCACCTTGACCCTAGCAGCACTAGGTCGTGATCGTTCTTGCGTTGCTTTGTCCACAATAATAAATTTACCAACAACTTAAGCAATCGACATTAATGATCTCTTAGCAAAAAAGTTAGGCGGCAAACATGGAAAACATGGAAAGGAGATCCACACTACTGCCATGGACGTTTCCTCCTTTGGATTAAATCCCAACGTCTATGGAAAAGTTCTAAAAAAGAATTCATCACCTTTATATTTAAAATATCCCATTGTATTTGACAATAACAGAACATAATCATTATAAAGGTCGAATTTAACCAAAATATGACGATATTCAAGTTGTCCAATGTTGCAGCGACCATGAGTCTCGAATTGCATCGAAACGTTTGTTCTAATCTCCGGTAATTCTGGCTTTCCATAAGAGAACTTCACAACAACCGCTTGATGCAGTCCTTCTTCCCTTGTGAATTCATTAACTTGATCCATAGTGAATTTAATCATTGGCTCTCCATAAACGATACTAACAGGAAACAATTCTAGCTTTGACACAATTGTGGCAGGTTGTTTGGACTGAAGTTGCGCAGCATAAGTTTGTTTCAGATTAGGATTTGGAGTCATATCTCCCACAGCCAAAGGCTGGGGAGAGGACGATGCATCCATGGTTCTTCAGCACTCCATCAAAATGACAGAAAACACGAAGAAAACAGAAGAAGCTGCGATGTAAATATGGAAAACTGGAAGCTATAGTAACTCTAGATTTAAAATCAAGATTTGTTACGGATGGAAATGATTTTAGGGATGAAATCAATTGGGGATTGTGCACAAAGAGAAGGGGATTCTTTTGAGACCAGTCTTGTGATCTTACCTTGCCGGATTCTGGAGTTGTGGCTCTTGAATAGTAACGGATTTACTATTCACCCTTCTTCGTAGAGAGAAGGATTAGGCTAATTTTGACTTTAGAAACAGTAGATTAGTCTATCACTTAGAACATTATTAAGAAATCTATATTTTAGTTGAATAGTAATGCAACAAGTCTGTTCACTACTAAAAAATTACTACTGTATTCAGATTTATTGTATTAAGTGGACTAGACTTTATAAAGTTTGTAGACTAATTCATATATGAGTTAAATTGTAGTTTGCATGGTTAGTATTAATTGCCGATAATCAGATACATTGGTAAATAAATTCAGTTTCTAGATCTTTACTGGTTTGTTAAAGCATTTTGGTTACGTATTTGTGATGCTGCATATATTTGGGCTCGATGTTGAGCCCATTTAAAATCCCCCTATATCACATGGGTATGGCAGCTAATTGCAGAGGTTGGGAATGCTTTGAGCCTCATTCTGGCCTATATGCACTTCACATTTTATAATTATTTGTTATGATGTTATTTTCTTTCATTTAATTGATTTATCTAATATAAATATTTCATACAATGATTCAGCATTTTAACTTTTACAGAATTCAGTATCGTATGTTGCTGCTATAGCAATGTGATTTAGTAAATGTGTTAAAAAGGATTTAAGATATCCAGGACTATCATTTTGGGCATAATATCAGCCCAAATTATATAGCATGAGCAAGACAAGATCTAATGTGGTCTAGGGTCCGTTTGTAGTTTCAATTTTGGGCTTAGTCTCAGCCGAATTCCCATCAGCCGCTTTTATTCGCGAGTTTTTTTTATTTGGGCCTGTCGATTGGCCTGTCTTCCCCAAAATAATTAAGGACCCAACAAAGTTGAGGTGGCATACACAAACAAAACCCATAGCTTATGGCCATCATAAATTAGATTAAGAGCTAATATTTGTAGCTGCTATAGTTAAATATATTTTCTTTAAAGAGAAAAATGTTAGAGGTGTGCCATCCATAATTTAAATCATCAATGGCCCTCATAAATATTGTAACTTAGCTATTAAAAAATGAATCTTCGTATTTCCTTTAAGCGCGCTACATTAAATTATCATGGTTACGACTTTGTGATTTGTAAAGTGCTAAAATCCGGGTGTACATTTCATCTGACCCGACTTCAACTTCCAACAATGTTAAATAAAATGTGTCGCGAGCCGTGGGTGCATTTTATGTAGCGTAGTTTAATATGTATTTTAAATAACATTGGATTTTCATAAAAAATAGTAAAAGTGGTTTAAAAAGTCATAAAAAATGCACAAAGGTTTAAACATATAGTAAATTAGATAATATGCCAATATTAATAGTTTAAGCGACTGTGCTAGAACTACGGAACCCGAGAATTGCTAGCACGTTCTCCCGAATTAATAGAATTTCTTATCTAGAATTTCTGATTTGCAGACTTATAAAGTAAAGTTAAAATTTCCTCGATTTAGGATTAAAAAATAATCCGGTGACGTGGAACACGAAATATACTATTCCCAGTGGCGGCTCTAATAAATTAATTAATCCCATTTTGATTTTTTTCACTTTTATTGGAAAAACTGCTATATACCCTATCGGGGTATAAAAAGGAGGTGTGACAACCACAAGTGCCCATATATCACAATTTGCAAACAATCAACAATATCAATATTTCCACAAGAACAACCCACGGCTCCACCACAACAGGGACATGAATATCAACAACAACAGTGAACATAAAATGCTCAACAAGGAAGATATTTCAACAATAACAATTTAACCTTTAACGTGATAACGACTTTCACAGCTTCAACACTAATAACTCAACAATGAGAGACAATGTATAACCCCGATGTTAAACAAGAATAACTCACAATGGAAAAGATAACGTGTACCAATGAATTACCTCAAAACACGCTAACTCAACCCGCTAGTAAGCCTTTTGCACGATTATCCAACTCTGAAAGATTAAAAGCTTGGCAAAATAAATTTATACCATAAATACAAACTATAGGTAAACTATTCTGAATATAAAGATGTGATCTTTAAAGAAAATCAAAAGTCAACTCAAAAAGTCAATATCGAGCCCATGCCTTGGGACCGGACCAAACTTACAAAATCCGAACACCCATTCGATAACGAGTCCAACAATACTAAAATTACTCAAATCCGACCTCAAATCGCCTTTCAAATCCTCAAATTATAGTTTATGGAGTTTTCATAGTTTTCCCAAGATTTCTAACAAAAAACACTAATTAAATGATAAAAATAAACCGTCCTCTCTCAGTCCAAAGATTAATAATAAAATAAAACCCTCATTTTCTTTGATTTAACACTACTGCCCACTTATCCTCTTCAATGATCGAGGACAAACCCTCACGATCTTGGAGAACAATTCTTCCCCAGCTCATAAAACATTGTTCACGGGCTAGTGAAGTCAGTCGTGAACGCGATGATCAACTTCCTCAACCTACGCGATCACGCTTTAGGACGCACGAATGCAAAGAACAATGCATGCCTCAGCCCTTACCTGATTTTCTTTATACGTGAATGAGATCCATCTCAAGTGGCACGTCCTCTACTAACGGGATGAATGAAACTTTACTCAAGAAAACAAGCAATCCCATTGTAAGTCCTAACATACAAACAAGTCCTAAAATATGATAAAAACTTACTAGAAACCTAAAATCACTCAAAAAACATTAAAAGCACGAATCACACATCGATTCAAGCCTACTAAACTTATGAGCATCTAACATCTTATACTAATACCGAAACATAGCAAACAACTTCCAATTGACCTCAAATTTTACACAGATGTCATAATTTACACAACGGACCTATTCCTAATCAGGACCTGAAATCTAAACCCAATATCATTAAAGACAACCCATGGTCAAACTTCTCAACCTTCAACTTCCAAATTTTACCAATTTATACTGAAACGACCTACAGAAGACCAATTCAATATCCGAACACGCTCCTAAGTACAAAATCACCATATGGAGTTATCGGAATCTTCAAAGCTCCATTGTGGAGTTATCTTGACAAAATGCAAACTCTGGTTAGCTCTTTCAACTTTGCGACTAAGTGTCTCTTTTCAGTCTGAAACTCACCGAACTAAAACCAATAGCCCCGGCAAGTCACAGAGCCATAGTATAACATAGAGGAGACAATAAATGGGGGTAAATGGGATAAAATACTGAAAGCGACCGGCCTGGTCATTACATCCTCCCTATCTTAAAACAAACATTCGTCCTCGAACGAGTACAGAGATATGGCCGAACTGATAAAAAGATGAGGATAATAGCTATGCGTATCATGTTTGGTCTCCTAAGTCGCCTCCTCGATTAGTTGGCCTATCCATTTAACCTTCACTGAAACAATGCTCTTTGACCTAAACTTTCCGAACTGCCTGTCCAAGATGGCCACCGCGTACTCTACATAGGACAAACCCTTATCCAATTGGACTGAGATAAAATCTAACATATGGAACGTTTCACCATGATACTATTAGAGCATAGAAACATATAATGTTCGATGAAGTATAGCTAGACTGGGTGGCAATGCATGCTTGTAGGCCACCTCACCTATCCTCTCAAGAATCTTAAAAGGTCCGATATACCTAGGTCTCAACTTGTTCTTCTTCTCGAACCGCATAACACCCTTCATGGGAGAAACCTAGAGATAAATTCATTTCCAACCATGAATGCAATATAACAAACCTTCCGATCTGCATAATACTTCTAAATAGATTGTGTTGTACTAATTCGATACATTACTTAAAAACTTGGTTTTAGCGACAAACAAATTATGTAGCTAAACAAAAAATTCCATTGCTAATCTCATTTAGCGATGGGTTAGCGACAAATTATCAAAAATTCTGCTAGCTACGGGTGGTTGAGTGAGATATTAGCAATAGGATATCCTGGATCAACTTGACCTTCTCCAAGGCATCTCGAACAAAATTTATGCCTAATAACTTAGCCTCTCCCATGTCAAACCAATCAATTGGGGAGCTATACCGTCTCCCATATAGGGCCTCATAAGAAGCCATCTGAATACTCGATTCGTAGCTAAGCGGCAAGCACTGATCCCAAGAACCCCCAAACTCCATAAAACAAGCACTAAGCATATCCTCCTATATTTTAGTGGGACAAGGAGAAACAATCAATATTATTGATGAGAACCTAACTGAGTTTTTCCCGAGTTTGAGGGTTAACCCCATCCCTAAGTATACCTTTTATTTTGGAAGATGCTCGATTAATATGACCTGTTCGAGTTATTCGATCGTGGGTTTAGTTGCATCTTATTCCTCGGGGCAAATGAAGGTTTGTGGGATGAGGAAGTCGTCTTCTTCATCCTCAGCCACCTATTCATTGAACACTTATCCCTCTGGCTCAACCAAGGGCATGGCCTGTGATTGCTATATGCCCACATGTTCATCCTTCAACATTTCCGTGTTGGATGGCGCCGATAGCGGTGCCAGGTCATATATTACAAACATCTTCTTAGCTGCATGCTACTCTCTATGAACTGTTTTCACGCCAATCTTCCTAGGAACTTTATCATCTGATAAAAGGTCGATGGCACCGCCCTCATGCTATGGATCCACGACCTTCCGAGCAAAGCATTATACCTCACTTTTGATGATATGAAATTTTGTGTCTTGTATGGTTCCAGCCACGTTGACTGGGAGGATGACTGTTTACCTTGAAAATAGTATTTACAACTATATTTGATTTTATGGTTATAAAAATACATGATTTATTTTTATATTAGTTGTTAGGAAATAGATGATATGTGAAAGTAAAGAAAATAAGAAATGCAAACCAAAGCTATCGCAAAATCGAGCCTCGGGCTAGTTGGAATAGAGGCTTCGAGGCCTATCTAGGGCAGTTGTTAGCAAGCTATTGATAAAGAATCATTGATAATGAGGGCCTCAAGGATGGCCTTTTGCGGTTAATATTGAGAAATAAATGAATTATGATAAATGAACAATAAAAGAATAAGCAATAAATCTGCAGAACAATTGTTTAAGCAAAGAGAGCAGAGATTGTTGTCTTGTACTCAATATGTGTATATTCAATAATAATCGATCCTTTACAAGATGACAAGGGTCCGTTTTATATAGGAGGGGGGATCCCAACATAGTACATGTCTAATAATTATGGCAAAAGGCTATTGGAACAACTATATAATGGCTTAGTACGGATTGGTAATATTCTTGCAGACATGGTCAGCTCTAACCACGTGATCTTAGAGGTTTCTCTAACTTTCGATGTGGTTAGTTCTTTCTTTGAAAAGACAACCAAATCGTCCACGTAAGGCTCGCTAAGAAAAGAAGCCCTTAGAAACCAGAGCTAGACCCACACAAATAGCTTAATTGAAAGCCCCGTCCTCTTTCCCCTCCTACTAGATCGAAAAGAAGAAGCTTGCTCTTCCGACCCATAAGGATTTTTCCTTTCCATGATGATCATTGTTTGTACTGCTCTGAGACTGAACTTCGATGTGCTCCCTCGAGGGACACACATCGGGGCCATACTTCAAAGTCTACTTTGATCTCGTCAAGGTTGGATATGGAGTGCTACAATAACCCCAAAGTCAAACACTTCTGATTTTGGTCGTACAGATAGTCCCCGCGCGTTCCTTAGAATGAAATGATAAGAAACAATCTTTGAGTTATTGCCTCCTTGATTCCCTCATTGTGACGTCAGCCATGTAAGGTCATTAAGTGTTTGTGACAGAAAAGATGTACATGGGTCTTGTCAACACAATTCTTGAAAATCCCACGAACATTTATTGGTCGCATTTTCAACTCTTCCAATTTACTTATAAATACTCCAATTCCTAATCTTTTAAACCTTTGCAACATCTTCAGATCTTTAAATTTTCGTTAACAGTTTCCTCTGTTCACCCTTCTTCTAGTTCTTTTCTATCTTGCTTTGAGACTTCTTTATTACCATGGCCAAAAATTCTAAGATGGTAACTTAAAAAGGGGAAGCTCCTCCTTCGTCACGCTCGTCTAATAGCAAAATGGTAGTGCCTCCCAGCGTTAAGGAGTGTGTTACTGGGTCCTTTGATACATCCTTCGATTTCAAAGTTGATAAACCTTCTTTGATATCGGAACGGTGCGCCCATGTCTCGGTATATTAGTTTAATAACTGACATAGAGAAGATGAAAATAGATTGTCGCTGGGAAGAGGTGGTACACGTAGAGATCCCTTCTCCGGAAGAGGATATAACTACATATAAACTTAGTTTTTTTCAGCGTGTATACGTATCGGTATACGAAGAAATTGGAAGGCCCAATTTCACGTCATTAAGGTGTTTCAGGAAACTATCTCGAGACATTGAGGCTGCGAGGTTGCGGTCGAGTTCCCTCCCACGAAGTCCACTGATGCCAGACCTAATAACGATGCTGGTGATAAGGAGTTCCCAAGGCGTGCATATAGCACTGACAGAGCCTGGTGTCATCTAGTTGTCCCATCCCCCTATCTTTGTAATTAATATTTTTCGTACTATGTTGGGATTTTCCTTCTATATAAAAGGGATACTTACCATTTTGTAAACACCTGTTGTTGCTCCAACTATTCTACACGAGATAAATAATAACTCTCTCTCTCTCTCTCTCTTTTCTCTCTAACATATTTTCTCGATCTATTGGCCCTATTTATTATCTTTATACTTGTTCTTCATTTATTGCTTATCATTGGCCATAAATAGCCTCCCTTAATTATATCCTAACTGTTAGCCCTTCCCCAATTATCCCCAATAGCTCGAGCCCGAGCCCAGGCATCAACCTCGAGGCCCTGCATCGGTCAGTCCAAGGCCCGTATAGATAACTCCTCAGTTTGATTATAACTCCAATTTAGCTCGCGTTTCGTCTGTAAACTTCACACACCTAGCATCAACTGCTAAACAACTAGCATAAAAATAGATCACTTTTTTAGAGTCCCATCAACAAATTTTATTGTTATTATCATTTTCACAGTAAATAGTTTGGCGTGCACTGTGGGGATAAAAATAATAGTGATTATTTTCTTGCTGGTTTCGTTACACAATGCAAGTTATCTTTCACACTTTTTCTTGTCCAAGATCTTCGATTTCAGGTCAAAATGTCTGGCTAAGTGAACAGTGTTGAGAACAACAACCTTGAAAACCATGGAGAAAATGGTGTGGTTGTTCCAATTATTGGTGCACCACCACAGAACCCCAATAATGCACCTGGACTGATTCTAGCGGATGCGAGTTCGCGCGACGCATAACAGGTCAACAAAACATCACACACCAACAAGAGCATACAACAAGGCGACCAACCGGATGCCCAACCCCAGCTCGGGAAGGACGGGAAGTTAGCCTTCATGTTATTTTTATAATGTGGCAGGCACAATAGCTGGCTATCACTTAGCTACAAAGCCAACTAAAAACTCCAAGCAGGGTAGCACCAGCAGCTACTCCCCTGGCCGAACAGGTACCGTAGAGATCGAGCAATAATGGATCGGTAGCCGATCCTGCCATCATAAAAATGCTCGAGGACCTTACCAAAAGGATCGAGTCGAGCTAGAAAATGATAGCAGCCAATGACAAGAAGGTCAAAACCTACAACTTTAGGGTCAACCAAATCTTGGGCGCACCCCGGTCCTGAAAGGTGTAGATTCGAAGAAGTTCTTGCAACGTCCGTTCCCAGAGGAAGTTTCTCCGAAATCCACTCCTAAGAAGTTCAGAATGCCAAAACTCCCAAAATACAATGGGACATCAGATCTCAACGAACATGTCACTACCTATACATGTGCAGTAAAAGGCAATGACATAAAAGATCACGAGATCAAGTCCGGCTTACTGAAGAAGTTCGGAGAAACACTCTTGAATGGGGACATGATGTGGTATCATAACCTAGATACCAACTCCATAGACTCATTTGCCATGCTGACAGACTCCTTCATAAAGGCACAAGCCGGTGCCATCAAAGTAGCAACAAGGAAGTCTGACGTATTCAAGATCGAGTAGAGGGAGAATGAAATGCTGCGAGAATTCATATCTCGCTTCCAAATGGAATGAAAGGAACTACCCCCAGTCTCCAACGGCTAGGCGGTGCAGGCCTTTACTCAAGGACTGAATGAGCAGAGCTCAGTGGCCTCAAGGAAGCTGAAAGAGAATCTGATCGAGTATCCCACTGTAACCTGGTCGGACGTTCACAACCGATACCAGTCAAAGATCAGAGTCGAGGATGACTATCTGGGAGACCCCTCAGGCTCATTATATCCAAGCAGGATACTAGCAAAGGAGTCAAAACCAAATAAGGAAAGGTGTCAGCCATACCTTGAAGGTAGGAGGAACCCCCCATGATATAACCCGTCTAGAAATAATTGATTCGTGAACCGAGGATAGAATCCTCGGGGGCTTGTGGACAGATCAGATTCGATAGAAATACGAGGCAAATTAAGGCAGATCGCTTGTCAGCAAAATTAGGATGCAAAATGGCCTAGACATGTACAATCGGATCCTTCACAAAAGAAATATAACTTAGTATGCGAGTTTCATAACATGCACGGACACAGAACCGAGGATTGCCGGCAACTCTGGGAGGAAGTGGCCCAGCTACACAACAACGATCACCTTTGGTAATTCCGCAGCGATCGAGCTAAAAACTAGTCATGAGAAAGAGAAACGACCAAAAAGAACAAAGAGGACAAACCGCAACATGTCATCCACACGATCTTTTAAGATACACATTCGACTGTATTCAAATAAAGAACCACATCACGGCCACCAAACAAATGCCAAAATCTAAAAGCACCATCGCCACTGAAGTATAATCAACCCTCTTTTCCTATTTTTTATTTAACGTTAACTTTTGCGTAGGCCACCGACCAAAGCAGATGAGATGTTGATCCAGCTCGAAGACCCTAAGGTTTCGAAGCGTCCGTTGCACTCTTTTCCTTCGATCGAGTTTTTATCCTGAGGAGGGTTTTTCCGGCAAGGTTTTTAACGAGGAAACATCCACGTGATACCTAAGAAGACTCAACAAGTATCCGACGCTTCCTTTGCAATCAACCCCGAATACATGAGGGCATCCCCCTAGGGTCCCAATAGTAAAAGGATGTAGCGGGCCAAACGATCGAATGAACCGTACCTACATAGTCAGTACCACGACAACAAAACGACATGTACTTATGCCAAGTAATCAAAGAATATCTTTTGCCAAAGAATATTATATTCCAAAGGAAACTCAACATTTTTGCAACGAAGAATCTTCTAGTCATGGCCCTCCAGTTTGGGTCGTGATAGAATATGAGTTGAGTCCTATTTGCTATGTGATGTTTGTTGAGTACGACGTATAAGCATGGTGAAGAGTATCTATATGTTGGTGTTAAGCATGACCGTGAGTCTTATACTATGATTAATGTGACTCTATTTTGTATTGTTCATGCCTTATGTGATGGCTTCCATTGTTGAACAAGGCTTGTGGAAGTAATATTGGTAATTGAACATTGAAGAGCGTTGTCTCAAGTTGTAAAATGATTTGTGGAAGTATAATTTTTGATTGAACATTATAGAGCATTGAACCAAGTTGTGAATTGAGTAGTGAAGTAAATATGAAAAAGAAAAAAAGATTATGATATTGTCTCTCTTGTCGGGATGTTGTTGTTTTAGTGTTATCTCCTTTGCCGGGATGTTATTATTTTTTTCTATTATTTCCCTTGCCGGCATATGATTGTTGTACTATTGCTCTCTTGTCAGGATTTTGTTGTGATTTTTATTGATTCCCTTGCCTTATTGCTTTGTGATTGTTGTTTGGGTAAGGAAGAGTGTTAAAGCACGATGGGTGATGTCGTGCATGGTTTTTGTGAGAGTGTGTTCAATCATGAAGGGTGATGTCGTGCATGATATTTGTGAGAGAGTGTTAATGCACAAAGAATGATGCCATGCGCATGATGTACAATTCAGTGCCTTTATATAAGTGATAATGCACGAAGGATCATTCTGTGCCGTGATTATGTGAGGTAAAAGCACGAAGGGTGATGACATGCCAATTATATTGATTTTTATGGTGAGGACTAGAGTAAAAGCACGAAGCGTGATGCCATACACTTGTCTTTGATAATTGAGTTATGGTGTGTTCTTTACATTTAACTGTTGGTTTGTGTTGCTACTTGTTGTTCCCCGCAACATGATTCCCCCCTTCCTATCTTTAATTGTAAAGTTTTGCCTTTATTTTCTGTTGTATATGATTTAACTGCACAAGTTTATTTGGTAGTCTGGTCCTACCTTCGTCACTACTTTGCCAAGGTTAGGCTAGGCACTTACCAGCACATGGGGTCGGTTGTACTGATATTACACTCTGCACTCTCTTGTACAGATCCTCGTACTGTAGCATATGGACCTTAGCTTTGGGTTGCTGCCTTCAGTCCATTTGGAGACCTGAGGTAGTCCTACAGGCGTCCGCAGGCCCTGCCGTCTCATTATATCCTTTCATTGTATTTATTTTATGTATTTCCTAGACAATGTTGTATTTATCTTTCGGACCCTTATTTATAATATTCCTAGACAGTCTGTGAAATTGTGACACTAGTTCTTGGTAGTTTAATTTGTGGATTGGTATTGGTATCGTTATTGTAATATTACATTTCAGTCTTACGCTTATTAATTTTTCTATTTATATTATGGTTGTTCTTAATTGTTAAAGGATTAAAATGGAAAAAGGTAAATAATACAAATTGTTGGCTTGCCTAACTTTCACTAGTAGGCACCATCACAACTCCTAGGGTGGGAAATTCGGGTCTTGACAGATGGACCGCGACGGGCACTCAGTACCTTATTTAACCGAGTACCAATATAACATATCTTTCTTATTGTACTTTTATTGGCAAACGGGACAAACGGGCCGTCATGGGCTAACCTGAATAGACATAGAGAAATACTTAATATAGGACAACCCAACCTGATATATGAAAAAATCATATATATGATATACGGGCCTATAAGGCCAACATGATCATTAGTAAACTCAAAACATAGGCCAGCAAGGCCATGCAAACATCTGTATACATGACATTTGTCTACAATCCTCTAAGAAGAAATACTTATAATCATAAAGGTCAGGACGGGGCCCCGCCATACCATACAATACGCGTCTAATTCACAATGACCAAACAAGCAACTCTAGAGTAAATCGAGCGTACCAACATCTTCCGCTGAGCTAATAGCCTAAATGGAGGACTCTCGACCTGTCTATTAGGACATGCGGGCATGAAACATAGCGTCCCCAAGAGAAAGGAATGTCAGTACAAATAATGTATTAAGTATGTAAGGAACATAAATAGGTACATAAAAGACATATAATAAATATAGAGTATGCATGTAGTAAAATTGTAGGGTCCAATTTTCCATCGTTGTGACGGGCATAAGCATATTTCGAAGGTTCGAAAGTATGGTCGATGTTCACCCCCGAGGGCTATCGACGCTCGACCTCGGGGCGGTGCAGACCAATGGTTATGATAAAAAAGTGGGGAGTTCCCAAGGCGCATAACTAGACCTGACAAAGTCTAGAGAGCTAAGTTCATACCCGAATCATGGCTCAACTAGATGTCCCATCTCCATATCTTTGTAATGAATTTATTTGTACTATGTTACAATTCCCCCTGATATATAAAGGGGATCTCTGTCATTTTGTAAAGGATCTGTTGCGCAATACTAAATACACAAGAAAATTCTCTCTGGTCTCTAACATACTCTCTTGGTTTCATTACTTCATTTATAGCTTATATTCATTGTGTTCTTTTTATTGTTCTTCATTTATTGCTTATCATTGATCATAAAGAGTCGTTATCCTAGCTTTCATAAATATTATCTCCCCCTCGACTGCTCCATGTCGGCCATCCAGCTCAATCCCGAGGACTTATAATCGATAACTCGAGGCCCCCAATCTCCAAATGTTTGGTTCGATTATAATACCATCCCTAAGCCATAATCCTTATTTCTAACTGTTTACTTAGAATCCATTGCTTAACAACTAGCATAAAAATAGATCATGTATTTTTAGAACCTCATAATCAAATTTAATTGTTATTACAATTTTCGTGTTAAACAGTTTGGCGCCCACCGTGGGGCTAAAAATAATAGTGATTATTTTCTTGCTGATTTTACCACATAACGCAAGTTATCTTTCACATTTTTTCTTGTACAAGATCTTCGATTTTAGGTCAAAATGTCTAACTCAGTAAATGGAGTTGAAAGCAACAATCTCGAGGACTACGTAGAGAATGGTGTGAATGTTCCAAGTGTTGGTGCACCACCACGAAATCCTGAGAACACGCCAGAACCAATTCCCATGGATGCAATCTCGCTCGATGCGCAACTTGTTAACACCGATCCTCATATTAACAGGGGAGCACGCTGAAAGATTCAGTGGGAAACTCAGAAAAATCCAACATGGGAAGAAAGAGGGATTCCTCAGCATGTCGTTCATATGATCATCGAGTGGACCTACATTCCCCAAGGACCCATTATAAAAGAGATAAAAATATCCACAGTAATAGATGGGCCGATCCAAGACCGCATGAACAAGACACCCTTGCATTCATTGAGAAAGATCTCAAGACCATGACACAGACACACAACGACGCACTGGTAATTTCTTTTCTTCTAAGTAATGTTCGAATTAAACGTGTGCTCGTGGACCCAGGCAACTCATCTAACATAATCAGGTCAAATGTAGTAGAATAGCTCAGGTTGCTTGATCAGGTCGTACCTACCTCCCGGGTCCTCCACGACATCAATATGGATGGAGAAGTAACAAAAGGGGAGATCGCCCTCCGGGTTAACATTTCTGGTACAGTACAGAACACCAAGTTCCCTGTCACCGGCGGTGACATAAGGTACAATGCATTGCTTGGCAGGCCGTAGATACACAACATGAAGGCAATTTTGTCAACTCTACACCAGATGATGAAGTTTCCAACAGAGTATGGTATTACAACCGTGTATGGAGAACAACATGCGGAAAAACAAAATGTTTGCGGTTTACCAGGAGCCGCCGAATCCCATACACTATACCTAGGATGAGTCTGGGAGCGTAAAAACACCCAAGGATGATGCAGAAGATTTCCTCGCTCCTCGGACTTTCATTGCCCCCGAAGAATCGAATGCAACTAGCTCAACAATTAAAGAGCTAGAGTAAGATGTTTTGATCGAGCATCTTCCAGATCGGAAGATATACCTGGGAACGAGGTTAACCCCGAACTCAGGAAAAAACTCATTCAATTCCTTAGTAATAACATTGACTGCTTCGCTTGGTCCCGCTTAGATATGACAGGAATCCCGTTGGAAATAACCACCCACCGGTTAAGTGTTGACACCTAGTTTAAATCGGTGAAGCAAAAAAGAAGACCCCAATTCGAAGTAAAACACGTATTCATCGAGGACGATATAACAAAACTTCTTAAAATAGGGTCTATTAGAGAGGTAAAGTACCCTGAATGGCTGGCTAACGTAGTGGTAGTGCCTAAAAAGGGAAATAAGTTAAGAATGTGCATAGATTATATAGACTTAAACAAGGCGTGCCCCAAGGATTCCTTCCCTTTGCCTAACAATGATCATTTAATCGATGCCACAGCTGGCCACGATACCCTCACCTTTCTCGATGCCTACTCGGGGTATAATCAAATTCAGATGAACCCCGAGGATAGGGAAAAGACTTTTTTCATCACGAAGTATGGTACCTACTATTACAGTGTAATGCCCTTCGGTCTGAAAAATACAGGGGCCACGTACCAATGCCTCGCTAATAAAGTCTTCGAGCATCAAATAGGCAAATCCATGGATGTTTATGTTGATGAAACATGCTAGTTAAGTCCCTGCGCGTAGAGGACCATTTGACTTATTTGCAGGAAACATTCGACATCCTCAAAAGTTACAACATGAAGCTTAACCCCGAGAAATGTGCCTTCAGAGTGAGTTCGGGAAAATTCTTAGGCATTATTGTGTCAAATAAGGAGATCGAGATCAACCCCCGACAAAATCAAGGCCATCAAAAAAATCACAGTGATAAATAATGTAAAGGCCGTGCAACGGCTGACAGGGTGGATAGCGGCTCTAGGCAGATTCATATCAAGGTCATCCGATATGAGTCATCATTTCTTCTCTTTACTTAAAAAGAAAAACATTTTTGAGTGGACTCAAGAATGACAACACGACTTTGAGAAGTTGAAATGATATATGACTAGTCCACCTTTGCTCCACATGCCAAAAGAGGATGAAACGATGTATCTATAGCTGGCGGTATCCGAGATAGCGTTGAGCGGTGTGCTAGTTCGAGAAGATTAAGGTATGCAATTCCCTATTTATTATGTTAGTCAAACCCTAGGGGATGTCGAAACTAGGTATCCGTACCTAGAAAAATTAGCTCTTGCGTTAATAAGCCCATTGTCAAAATTGAAGACCTATTTTCAATGCCATTGTTTTTGCGTTTTAACAACATACCCTTTCCGAAGCATGTTGCATAAGCATGAACTATCGGGCTGATTGGCCAAATGGGCCATCGAGCTCAGGGGATATGATATCGAGTATCAACCCCGAACTGCCATCAAATCTCAGACTCTGGCAGACTTCATGGCCAGCTATTTGCCCTCTCTCATGTCCGAGGTAGAGAAGAAACTTTTACTAAAATCAGGCTCATCTTCCGGGGTAAGGACCCTGATCACTAACGCCGCCACAAACGTGAGATGATCCAGACTCGGTATAGTCCTGAAGCTGCCTATGGGTAGCATAATCATGCATTATATAAATACCGCAAGATTGACTAATAATGAAGCCGAGTTTGAGTCAATGAATGCAGGTTTGGAATTTGCCAAAGGCCTGGGAGCTGAAAGCGTCGAAGGAAAATGCGATTCACTCCTGGTAGTAAATCAGGTAAATAGGAGCTACAAGGTCCGAGAAGACAGGATGGAAAGGTACTTGGACAAAATTCAATTCATATTACGCCGTTTCAAAGAATAGACCCTGGTCCACATACCCCGGGAGCAAAAGAGCGCGGCTGATGCCCTCGCAAACCTAGGCTCATCTGTTGAAGAAGATGACTTACTCCCCGGGGCTATTATTCAGCTGTCCAAATCAGTGGTTGAGTAAGGTCATGACGATATTAATTGTACTATCCTAACATATGATTGGAGAAATAAATATATTGACTATCTAAAAGAGAGAAAATTACCCACAGATCCAAAGGAGTTGAGGGCCCTGCAAACCAATGTAGCCTGTTTCTCTCTCGACGAAAACGGGACTCTATACAGAAGAACTTTCGATGGCTCCCTAGTTGTATATCTCGGGCCAAGAAACACTGATTATATACTCCGAGAAATTCACGAGGATACTTGTGGAAACCACTCCGACATGTATTCCTTAGTCCCAAAGGTGATCAGGGAAGGCTACTATTGGGACAACATGGAAAAAGACTCTAAGGAATTCTTCCAATAGTGCGATAAATGCCATAGATTTTCCCCTATGATTCACCGACCTGGCGAACAACTACATTCAGTCTTATCGCCATGGCCGTTCATGAAATAAGGAATGGACATCGTCGAACCTCTACCTACTATACCAGGTAAAGCTAAATTTATTTTATTTGTGACTGATTATTTCTTAAAATGGGTGGAAGTGCAGGCTTTCAAAAAAATAAAAGAAAAAGAAGTCTTGGATTTCATTTGGGACCACATTATGTGCCGATTCGGGATTCCTTCTGAGATAACATGCGATAATAGGAAGCAGTTCGTCGGAAGCAAAGTAACACTGTTCCTCGAGGATCAAAAAATCAAAAGAATCCTATCTACACCCTAACACCCGTGTGCAAATGGCCAGGTCGAGTACAAAAACAAAACCATCATCCGAAACTTAAAAAGAAGTTGGAAAGCGCTAAGGGAAGATGAGAGAAATATTGCCCGAAGTGCTATGGGCATACCGAACAACTCCAAAATCAAGCATAGGGGAAACACCTTTGTCTCTACTGTATGGTGCCAGGCTTTAATACCAGTAGAGGTTGGAGAGCCAAGAGCCGGATTCTGATATGCCATTGAGAGATCGAACAACGAGGACATGACTACGAACCTCGAACTATTGGATGAAAAGCGAGAAGCCTCGCTGGTCCGAATGGCCACCCAAAAGCAAAGGATCGAAAGGTATTATAGAAGAAGAACAAACCTCTGGCATCTTGGAGTCGGGGACTTGGTCCTAGGAAAAGTCACCCTCAACACCTGAAACCCTAATGAAGGAAAGCTAGGCCAAAACTGTGAAGGACCGTACCGCGTCCTCGGAGTAATCAACAACAGATCCTACAAGCTCGGTACCATGGAAGCCGAACAACTTCCAACAAATTGGAACTTATCAATGATGAAACGATACTACTGCTAGGGTTTCCAATATAAAATTCTGAAACACCCTCGAGCTAGAGGACCTCAGGCTCTTAAAAGCATGCATTGCGCTCTTTTCCTTCGACCGGATTTTGTCCCTAAAAGGGTTTTAACGGCAAGGTTTTAACGAGGAAACACCTATATGCTATATAAGAAAGACTCAAGAAAATATTCAAGGCTTCTTTTTAAACAACTTCGAATACTGGGGGGCATCCCCCCCGATGATCGCCTCCTCAGAGAATCCAAGATGTGCTGAACAAGGTCTAAACAAGAAGATAATGTACCGGGCCAAACGGTCGAGCGAGCCGTACCCACATAGAATAACAGATCCCTTAATTGCAAAAACATGTGTAATTATTCCAAGTAATCAAAAGAATATTTTCCAAAGCATTTTGCGTTTCAAAGGAGCTCAACTTTTTTTCAAAATAGCTCAAGAGCCAAAATAAGGTCCCGGACACTCGGGCACTGGATTCAACAATTCGAAACCGATCTCAATATTAAGGCTATATACCGAACATTTAAGACCCCTAAAAAGGCATACCCTCGATATAGATGCGGAAAATACTTCACTCAGGACTAAAAGGCTCTGGCCAAAAACAAATGACTACGATCACAAAGTTGTACTAGCCAAACTAACGCAACTCGGGGATGCCCGACAGTCTTTACAAAATCACAGGCCTTCAATTACTTCGAAAATAACCGGTTAAACAGGCTACCCTCCACATAGGAAAAACAACTTCAACCACGTCAGCTCCTAAATATAGGCTTTGAGATACTCAGTCACCGAGCCAAACCTCTCGATGTACTCGACCATCACCATATAACGACTCATAATCGAGGTTTTTATCAAAATGCCGAAGAGTCAGGCAAACACAATTTCAAAAATCCTTAACGAGGGAAAAATAAAGCATATATAAAAGGTCGCATCGACCCAAAGCGTAAGAGCCACTGATGCCACCTCATATAAAAGGTCGTATTGACCTAAAGCATAAGAGCCATCATCGCCATCCCATATTAAACGTCACACCGAACCAACGTGTTAGATCCCAAGGGCCAGCTTTATATTCAAAAACTTGAGGGTCAAATGAGCTCGAGTCAAAAACCGGCTCGGAGACTAAACCCAAAATATATGAAAACCCAACCTGATATAGGACAACCCAACCTGATATATGAAAAAATCATTATATGACATACGGGCCTATAAGGCCAACATGATCATTAGTAAACTCAAAACATAGGCCAGCAAGGCCATGCAGACATCTGTATACATGACATTTGTCTACAATCCTCTAAGAAGAAATACTTATAATCATAAAGGTCAGGACGGGGCCCCGCCATACCATACAATACGCGTCTAATTCACAATGACCAAACAAGCAACTCTAGAGTAAATCGAGCGTACCAACATCTTCCGCTGAGCTAATAGCCTAAATGGAGGACTCTCGACCTGTCTATTAGGACATGCGGGCATGAAACATAGCGTCCCCAAGAGAAAGGAATGTCAGTACAAATAATGTATTAATTATGTAAGGCACATAAATAGGTTCATAAAAGACATAAAAAAAATATAGAGTATGCATGTAGTAAAATTGTAGGGTCCAATTTTCCATCGTTATGACGGGCATAAGCATATTTCGAAGGTTCGAAAGTATGGTCGATGTTCACCCCCGAGGGCTATCGATGCTCGACCTCGGGGCGGTGCAGGCCAATGGTTATGATAAAAAAGTGGGGAGTTCCCAAGGCGCATAACTAGACCTGACAAAGTCTAGAGAGCTAAGTTCATACCCGAATCATGGCTCAACTAGATGTCCCATCTCCATATCTTTGTAATGAATTTATTTGTACTATGTTACGATTACCCCTGATATATAAAGGGGATCTTTGTCATTTTGTAAAGGATCTGTTGCGCAATACTAAATACACAAGAAAATTCTCTCTGGTCTCTAACATACTCTCTTGGTTTCATTACTTCATTTATAGCTTATATTCATTGTGTTCTTTTTATTGTTCTTCATTTATTGCTTATCATTGATCATAAAGAGTCGTTATCCTAGCTTTCATAACTATTATCTCCCCCTTGACTGCTCCATGTCGGCCATTCAGCTCAATCCCGAGGACTTATAATCGATAGCTCGAGGCCCCCAATCTCCAACTGTTTGGTTCGATTATCATACCATCCCTAAGCCATAATCCTTATTTCTAACTGTTTACTTAGAATCCATTGCTTAACAACTAGCATAAAAATAGATCACGTATTTTTAGAACCTCATAATCAAATTTAATTGTTATTACCATTTTTGTGGTAAACAGTTTGGCGCCCACCGTGGGGCTAAAAATAATAGTGATTATTTTCTTGCTGATTTTACCACATAATGCAAGTTATCTTTCACATTTTTTCTTGTACAAGATCTTCGATTTTAGGTCAAAATGTCGAACTCAGTAAATGGAGTTGAAAGCAACAATCTCGAGGACTACGTAGAGAATGGTGTGAATGTTCCAGGTGTTGGTGCACCACCACGAAATCCTGAGAACACGCCAGAACCAATTCCCATGGATGCGATCTCGCTCGATGCGCAACTTGTTAACACCGATCCTCATATTAACAGGGGAGCACGCCGAAAGATTCAGTGGGAAACTCAAAAAAATCCAACATGGGAAGAAAGAGGGATTCCTCAGCATGTCGTTCATATGATCATCGAGTGGACCTACATTCCCCAAGGACCCATTATCAAACGGATAAAAATATCCACAGTAATAGAAGGGCCGATCCAAGACCGATGACCAAGACACCCTTGCATTCATTGAGAAAGATCTCAAGACCATGACACAGACACACAACGATGCACTGGTAATTTCTTTTCTTCCAAGTAATGTTCGAATTAAACGTGTGCTCGTGGACCCAGGCAACTCAGCTAACATAATCAGGTCAAATGTAGTAGAATAGCTCAGGTTGCTTGATCAGGTCGTACCTACCTCCCGGGTCCTCCACGACATCAATATGGATGGAGAAGTAACAAAAGGGGAGATCGCCCTCCGGGTTAACATTTTTGGTACAGTACAGAACACCAAGTTCCCCATCATTGGCGGTGACATAAGGTACAATGCATTGCTTGGCAGGCCGTAGATACACAACATGAAGGCAATTTCGTCAACTCTACACCAGATGATGAAGTTTCCAACAGAGTATGGTATTACAACCGTGTATGGAGAACAACATGCGGAAAAACAAAATGTTTGCGGTTTACCAGGAGCCGCCGAATCCGTTACACTATACCTAGGATGAGTCTGGGAGCGTACAAACACCCAAGGATGATGCAGAAGATTTCCTCGCACCTCGGACTTTCATTGCCCCCGAAGAATCGAATGCAACTAGCTCAACAATTAAAGAGCTAGAGCAAGATGTTTTGATCGAGCATCTTCCAGATCGGAAGATATACCTGGGAACGAGGTTAACCCCGAACTCAGGAAAAAACTCATTCAATTCCTTAGTAATAACATTGACTGCTTCGCTTGGTCCAGCTTAGATATGACAGGAATCCCGTTGGAAATAACCACCCACCGGTTAAGTGTTGACACCTAGTTTAAATCGGTGAAGCAAAAAAGAAGACCCCAATCCGAAGTAAAACACGTATTCATCGAGGACGAGATAACAAAACTCCTTAAAATAGGGTCTATTAGAGAGGTAAAGTACCCTGAATGGCTGGCTAACGTAGTGGTAGTGCCTAAAAAGGGAAATACGTTAAGAATGTGCATAGATTATATAGACTTAAATAAGGCGTGCCCTAAGGATTCCTTCCCTTTGCCTAACAATGATCATTTAATCGATGCCACAGCTGGCCACGATACCCTCACCTTTCTCGATGCCTACTCGGGTTATAATCAAATTCAGATGAACCCCGAGGATAGGGAAAAGACTTTTTTCATCACGAAGTATGGTACCTACTATTACAGTGTAATGCCCTTCGGTCTGAAAAATGCAGGGGCCACGTACCAATGCCTCGCTAATAAAATCTTCGAGCATCAAATAGGCAAATTCATGGAAGTTTATGTTGATGAAACATGCTAGTTAAGTCCCTGCGCGCAGAGGACCATTTGACTTATTTGCAGGAAACATTCGACATCCTTAAAAGTTACAACATGAAGCTTAACCTCGAGAAATGTGCCTTCAGAGTGAGTTCGGGAAAATTCTTAGGCATTATTGTGTCAAATAAGGAGATCGAGATCAACTCCAGACAAAATCAAGGCCATCAAATAAATCACAGTGATAAATAATGTAAAGTCCGTGCAACGGCTGACAGGGTGGATAGCGGCTCTAGGCAGATTCATATCAAGGTCATCCGATATGAGTCATCATTTCTTCTCTTTACTCAAAAAGAAAAACATTTTCGAGTGGACTCAAGAATGACAACACGACTTTGAGAAGTTGAAATGATATATGACTAGTCCACCTTTGCTCCACATGCCAAAAGAGGTTGAAACGATGTATCTATAGCTGGCTGTATCCGAGATAGCGTTGAGCGGTGTGATAGTTCGAGAAGATTAAGGTATGCAATTCCCTATTTATTATGTTAGTCAGACCCTAGGGGATGTCGAAACTAGGTATCCGTACCTAGAAAAATTAGCTCTTACGTTAATAAGCCCATTGTCAAAATTGAAGACCTATTTTCAATGCCATTGTTTTTGCGTTTTAACAACATACCCTTTCCGAAGCATGTTGCATAAGCATGAACTATCGGGCTGATTGGCCAAATGGGCCATCGAGCTCAGGGGATATGATATCGAGTATCAACCCCGAACTGCCATCAAATCTCAGACTCTGGCAGACTTCATGGCCGGCTATTTGCCCTCTCTCATGTCCGAGGTAGAGAAGAAACTTTTACTAAAATCAGGCTCATCTTCCGGGTTAAGGACCCTGATCACTAACGCCGCCACAAATGTGAGATGATCCAGACTAGGTATAGTCGTGAAGCTGCCTATGGGTAGCATAATCATGCATTATATAAATACCGCAAGATTGAGTAATAATGAAGCCGAGTTTGAGTCGATGAATGCAGGTTTGGAATTTGCCAAAGGCTTGGGAGCTGAAAGTGTCGAAGGAAAATGCGATTCACTCCTGGTAGTAAATCAGGTAAATAGGAGCTACAAGGTCCGAGAAGACAGGATGGAAAGGTACTTGGACAAAATTCAATTCATGTTACGCCGTTTCAAAGAATAGACCCTGGTCCACACACCCCGGGAGCAAAAGAGCGCGACTGATGCCCTCGCAAACCTAGGCTCATCTGTTGAAGAAGATGACTTACGCCCCGGGGCTATTATTCAGCTGTCCGAATCTGTGGTTGAGTAAGGTCATGACGATATTAATTGTACTATCCTAACATATGATTGGAGAAATAAATATATTGACTATCTAAAAGAGAGAAAATTACCCACAGATCCAAAGGAGTTGAGGGCCCTGCAAACCAAAGTAGCCTGTTTCTCTCTCGACGAAAACGGGACTCTATACAGAAGAACTTTCGATGGCTCCCTAGTTGTATGTCTCGGGCCAAGAAACACTGATTATATACTCCGAGAAATTCACGTGGATACTTGTGGAAACCACTCCGACGTGTATTCCTTAGTCCCAAAGGTGATCAGGGAAGGCTACTATTGGGACAACATGGAAAAAGACTCTAAGGAATTCTTCCAATAGTGCGATAAATGCCATAGATTTTCCCCTATGATTCACCGACCTGGCGAACAACTACATTCAGTCTTATCGCCATGGCCGTTCATGAAATAAGGAATGGACATCGTCGAACCTCTACCTACTATACCAGGTAAAGCTAAATTTATTTTATTTGTGACTGATTATTTCTTAAAATGGGTGGAAGTGCAGGCTTTCAAAAAAATAAAAGAAAAAGAAGTCTTGGATTTCATTTGGGACCACATTATGTGCCGATTCGGGATTCCTTCTGAGATAACATGCGATAATAGGAAGCAGTTCGTCGGAAGCAAAGTAACACTGTTCCTCGAGGATCAAAAAATCAAAAGAATCCTATCTACACCCTAACACCCGTGTGCAAATGGCCAGGTCGAGTACAAAAACAAAACCATCATCCGAAACTTAAAAAGAAGTTGGAAAGCGCTAAGGGAAGATGAGAGAAATATTGCCCGAAGTGCTATGGGCATACCGAACAACTCCAAAATCAAGCATAGGGGAAACACCTTTGTCTCTACTGTATGGTGCCAAGGCTTTAATACCAGTAGAGGTCGGAGAGCCAAGAGCCGGATTCTAATACGCCATTGAGAGCTCGAACTACGAGGACATGACTACAACCCTCGAACTATTGGATGAAAAGCGAGAAGCCTCGTTGGTCCGAATGGCCACCCAAAAGCAAAGGATCGAAAGGTATTATAGAAGAAGAACAAACCTCTGGCATCTTGGAGTCGGGGACTTGGTCCTAGGAAAAGTCACCCTCAACACCTGAAACCCTAATGAAGGAAAGCTAGGCCAAAGCTGTGAAGGACCGTACCGCGTCCTCGGAGTAATCAACAGATCCTACAAGCTCGGTACCATGGAAGCCGAACAACTTCCAAGAAATTGGAATATATCAATGATGAAACGATACTACTGCTAGGGTTTCCAATATAAAATTCTGAAACACCCTCGAGCTAGAGGACCTCAGGCTCTTAAAAGCATGCATTGCACTCTTTTCCTTCGACCGGATTTTGTCCCTAAAAGGGTTTTAACGGCAAGGTTTTAACGAGGAAACACCTATATGCTATATAAGAAAGACTCAAGAAAATATTCAAGGCTTCTTTTTAATCAACTTCGAATACTGGGGGGCATCCCCCCCGATGATCGCCTCCTTAGAGAAGCCAAGATGTGCTGAACAAGCTCTAGACAAGAAGATAATGTACCGGGCCAAACGGTCGAACGAGCCGTACCCACATAGAATAACAGAGCCCTTAATTGCAAAACCATGTGTAATTATTCCAAGTAATCAAAAGAATATTTTCCAAAGCATTTTGCGTTTCAAAGGAGCTCAACTTTTTTTCAAAATAGCTCAAGAGCCAAAATAAGGTCCCGGACACTCGGGCACTGGATTCAACAATTCGAAACCGATCTCAATATTAAGGCTATATACCGAACATTTAAGACCCCTAAAAAGGCATACCCTCGATATAGATGCGGAAAATACTTCACTCAGGACTAAAAGGCTCTGGCCAAAAACAAATGACTACGATCACAAAGTTGTACTAGCCAAACTAACGCAACTCGGGGATGCCCGACAGTCTTTACAAAATCACAGGCCTTCAATTACTTCGAAAATAACCGGTTAAACAGGCTACCCTCCACATAGGAAAAAGAACTTCAACCACGTCAGCTCCTAAATATAGGCTTCGAGATACTCATTCACTGAGCCAAACCTCTCGATGTACTTGACCATCACCATATAATGACTCATAATCGAGGTTTTTATCAAAATGCCGAAGAGTCAGGCAAACACAATTTCAAAAATCCTTAACGAGGGAAAAATAAAGCATATATAAAAGGTCGCATCGACCCAAAGCGTAAGAGCCACTGATGCCAGCTCATATAAAAGGTCGTATTGACCTAAAGCGTAAGAGCCATCATCGCCATCCCATATTAAACGTCGCACCGAACCAACGTGTTAGAGCCCAAGGGCCAGCTTTATATTCAAAAACTTGAGGGTCAAATGAGCTCGAGTCAAAAACCAGCTCGGAGACTAAACCCAAAATAGTTAACTAGAAAAGCTTGAGAGCAAAAGCATAAGAGCTCAAACGTCAGCTTATACTAAGAGGTCGTATCAACCAGAAGGGTAAAAGCCACTGTCGCCGGTACTAAAACAAAAGGTCGCACTAACCCAATGCATAACAGATATTGTTGCCAGCACTAAAAACAAAGGTCGCACCGACACAATGCTTAAGAGACACTGTCGCTAGCATTGAAACCAAAGGTCGTACCGACCTGATGCATAAGAGCCAGGTGTAGCTCAAGAACATTCAGGGACTGACCTTCGACCGTTTCCAGTTGCTAAGCAACACCAAAAATTTGAGGGTCTAACCCAAGGTCTGAAATCTCACAGAGGGGAAAAGAAGTGATAAATAATGAAAAGCTTTTTACACATATTGCTCACAGAGTCACATTTACAAGGCCTTTAAAAACCCTTACAAAGAAGGGAACCGAACAAAGCCCTAATATATCATTGAGCCTACATTTTTGATGGCTCCGACGGAGGTTGCACCCCAGTAGGTCAGACTACAGCTTCGGGTCTTTAAATGGCCTCTTTATCTATGGGGGCTCCACCTTAATTCTCATCATCTCCTAAGCAACTACCCCACTCACCTCCAGAAGGAAACATGGCAACATCTTTCTTTTCTAGAGTCTTCACCCTCTCGAGCTCGACAGAGAAATTAATACCCCATGCATGTATATCCTCGAGAGTTTTCCTACGAGATTCTAACCGAGCACGCTCCACAGCTTGAGTCAATTTCAATTCAGCCTACTCAGGTGCTCTCCCGGATTGAGCGTTTATCGCAATGATATCCTCTTTATTCAAAGACATAAGCACCTCAGCTTCGGTTTTGATCCCGAATAGTGCAACTTTTAACTCAGAATGGAGACCTCTATAGTTGTCACTATCCGCCCTCACATCATGAAGCTAGAGCCCACCTAAGGCCATCTTTTCCAAAGGGTATCACTCTCAGAAGTTATCTCTCTAACATGTCCTTTGAGTTCGAGAACTTCGGAGTCTCTGGCTCGAAGCTCCTCCCTTAGTAGGGCACCTTCCTTCTCAAACTGCACAAATCTGATCAAAGATGTTGAAACACTAGGATATGGAAAACATTCAGGAAATAACAAACAAAACTAGGTAACCTGTTCAACAAGATGAGTCTTCTCATGCTCGTGATGCGATGCCTCAGCTCGAAGTC
Source organism: Nicotiana glauca (assembly GCA_026770625.1). Lineage (NCBI taxonomy): Eukaryota > Viridiplantae > Streptophyta > Magnoliopsida > Solanales > Solanaceae > Nicotiana > Nicotiana glauca. The sequence continues at coordinate 260,931 of MU740889.1, read as the reverse complement.
GGGCAAAAGTCTAATTATAAAGTGCCCTAGCCTGAAGCCATGAAAAAGATAAGTTAGAAAGATAAAGATCAGGACGACAGGTAGGATTTACAAGAACTACCTGCTCACAAAGACAATTCATCTCGCTGAAGACAACCGAAGCCTCAAGCTCTGGGATTCCCTCGGGAGCGGCTAAAGGCCTTTCAAGCGCATCTCTACTACTGATGGGCACCTCTTCATTGGAATGTTCTTCATTATGGGCATGTTGTATTCCCTTAGGAAGTAAGATCGTTCCCTGAGTAGAGTCACTCACAACGATAACACCAATAGGGTCAATCAGAGTCGCCTGTTGTACCTGTAGGGCTCCAGCCAGTTTCCTACGAACTGCCTACCGAATGTGTCTTAGCTCGAGGAATGTTTTGGCCATCGTCCTTCTTGGGGGCGTCACCCTATACTCCCTCAATGGCCTCTCCGGCCCGATGTTGGACCACGACAACATAAAGCTCTGGCTCGAGAGCCACTATCTTTACGGCATGGGGGTCGATCAGTTTTTCCCCTCCCTCAGATGCTATTAAGAAATCATTTTCCCCCTCGCCTTCGACTCGGGAACTTCCCGTTGCTTCTGGAGTTAGGGCTGCTGAGTCGGTCTTAGTTTCTTCAACCATGGTCTTCTTGGATTCTGAAGGTACATTCGATGGTTCCTTTTGTCTTTTCTTCCCTTTATCGGGTCTCGGGGTACCCTCTTCACCAAGCAATGTTCCCTTCATCAAGGTGACCTCCCCCGAGACCTACATGATTGCAAGAGGTAAGCACAGGGATTAAGGACCATATCAATAGAAATTCTGATTAAAAGGAACGACTATGGCAGGAGTAACAGCTCACCATGGTCCTTGGTTTCCAATTGAGCTTGGGATAAATAATGCCACACTCGCTCAACGTATGGGCAAATCGAGTCCAGTCGGCTGACCCATCATGAGAGGTCCGTGACAGCACCAGGGTAAATTTCTACGGCTACATCAATAGAATAAATTAAGTGCATGGAAAGATATACCTAAAAAAGAAGCGAGGAAATGCTAGATAAAGCATCTACTTACGTTCGGTAATCCAACTTTCAGGGAACGATATCATTTCAACTGGGATCAGTTTAGAAGTCCTAACTCAGACAAAACGGCTCATCCACCCCCTGTTCCCAACTTCTTTAATACAAGCAAAGAGCGCCCTCGATGCTCGGCAGTGGAGTTTAATCAGACCCCTACGGAAGAGACGGGGGGCTTTACATCCTGATCAGGTGATCCGGGGTAAAGGGCATCTCCTATATCATGTTCATATAGTACCTGACTATATAGACAATATGCTAGAAAAAAGGTTGAATTTGGCTGAGGGTCACTTGATACCATTGGCAGAAGTCGAGAATCACGGGGTATATTCGAGGCACGGATGGTCCCACCGGCCCAAGGATAAATGGGTAAGTATACACACTGAGAAAATCGGCTTGGTATGTCATTATATCCTCATCCATAGAAGGGATCTCCACAAGCACCGCATCCCTTAACGTCAATCAGTCCTCACCCTTTCGACCTATGTTATTGAGCTAATATACTAAGACATAAGCTCGCGATGTCCCGGCTTTAAAGAAGGTTCCTCGACCTTGAAATTGGAAGCCGTTGTGAAAGATCCCGGAATGCATTCCTCAACACGAGGAGGCACTGCCCCTTTGCCTTTAGATGGAAGCGAGAACGAGGAGGTCACATTCCCCTGATAAGCAGAGGCGAAAGTTTTGGCCATTCCTAAAAGATTTCAGAGGAAAAGGAAAATTGCGTTTAGAAGTATGAACAAAAGTGAAGGTAGAAGGAACCTTTTTGAGGGCTTGGCGGTGTAGGGAGTTATAAATAACGAGAGAAAATGCATTTATAGAGGACCCACACGCACGTCGAAGGAGGCCGAAGGACAGCCAACTGTTGTAATCAATGTAAAGGCTTTCAAAGGCTGTGTGACGCAATCTTTTGGCACCCTATGACGGTCGTCGTTACGGAAGTAACAGAAAGGCATAAAATCATGGTCGTTTCTTATTATTTTCACTCTAAGAAACCTTGAGGACTATCTGTATGCAGTAAAATAGGAGGGTCTAATTTTCCGTCATTGCGACGGCTCGTAGGCATATTTCACAAGTTCGAGACTATGGCCAAGGTTCACCCCCGAGGGCTATAGACGCTCGACCTCAGGGCAGTGTAGACCAACGGTGATGATGAAAAAGTGGGGAGTTCCCAAGGTGCATAACTAGAGCTGACAATGTCTAGTGAGCTAAGTTCAGACCCAAATCATGGCAGCTGTCCCATTTCCATATCTTTATAATAAATGTATTTGTTCTATGTTAGGATTCCCCCTCATATATAAAGAGGATATTTGTCATTTTGTAAAGGATTTGTTGGTCAATACTAAATACACAAGAACATTCTCTATGTTTTCTAACATACTCTTTTGGTTTCATTACTTCATTTATTGCTTATGTATATTGTGTTCTATTTATTGTTCTTAATTTATTACTTAACATTGATCATAAAGAGACATCATCCTAGCTCTCATTACTATTATCTCCCCCTCGACTGCTCCAAGTCGGCCATCCATCTCGACCCCGAGGTCTTATAATCGACAACTCGAGGCCCCCGATCTCCAATTGTTTGGTTCGAGTATCTTACCGTTCTTAAGCCATAATCTTGATTTCTAACCTTTTACTTAGCATACATTGCTTAACAGCTGACATAAAAATAGATCACATATTTTTAGAACCTCATAATCAAATTTAATTATTATTGCCATTTTCACGATAAACAGAGTAAATGAGTCAACATGCAAGTCTTGATAACTTTACAAATCATGAAATACTTATAGTGTCATGCATATTCATACGAATGTCATGTCATGCATAGGTACATGTATTCATAACATCATCAAGCCTCTAAAGAAATTCCATCATGTCATCTCGCCCGCTGTCATAAAACCATTATGCCTCTGATAAATATAAAAAAATAAACTTTACCAACTTACGTATTATTGAGACCCATGAACAGATGATAGAATATAAGATAAATAGCAGAATAAGAATACACACATCTCTAACATTTCTAAGAATAGAGTAATTTACGAAAGTTGTGCATTTGCTCATTTCACTTGTGTCGTATAGATCATGCCAAAAAGAAACAAGGGATAGTCTTAACATACCTAGAGTAGGAAAAAATCCGTATGATATTCTTGGAAAGGGTTGCACCGTACTCCTTTATAACTGCAAAATTTTACGTTGCTATGGTTCTAACAATTCTCGTTGGAATTGTTAACGTTTGATGTTGAAAGCTTATTGTTTAATTGAGATACGTCTTGTTATTTGCTTGTTTATTCAGAGAAGTTGTTATACTAATGTTGGTATAGGTTTTTCATTTCAAGTTGTAAACTTGTAATTGTTGTAAAAGTCATAGCTATCATTCTTTTAAGATTCAAATTTTTAGAGATGAAATGTCTTATTTTACTATGTTGCCACCTAATCAACAATGACTAAGAGTCATTTGTTTGATTTAGTGACTTTCTACCACATGGGGGGTGTAATTTTAATCTTATCGAACAAACAATTAATTAAATTAGGTAATATCCTGCTACTTGGTAATTAACCAATCACCCGCATAATTATGAATTATTCTTAATTATCTCAAATTACTTAAAATTTTACTTATTTTTAGTATACTTTATACATGCTACTGTCATGGTCATATGGTACCTTTTATGGTACTAGTCCATAAATATCAGGTATTGTCGTTCGGGCCGTATTTTATCCCAAAATTTCAAATTTAGATGAAATTAATTTTCTTCGATTTTCTTACCCTCTCACCTTCAAGAATTTACTCATCACTTGTTTGAAATAGCATAATACACATAATCTCACAATAATCTCATTCCCGAACTTACATCGATTAGCTTATGATGAAACTTTATCGTATGAAAATGCAAAATGTAACATCTCATTTCCGAGCTTCCATTAATTTATTTGTGGCGCACTTTCACGTACGAAAATATGGGGTGTAACATTATTCCCCCCTTATGAACATTTGTCCTCAAATATTGACTGATGCACTTACCATTCTCATAACCCATAGCTCTTTGGAATACTCTAATATTCTCCTTTCCATTTCGACAACCGTTCCTTGAATAAATCCAAAGGCCAGGGCATTCCACCCTTTAAACCTCTTTCTCACACCATGATTTGTAGTCGGAATTCTTCTAATCTCGTAATTGTTGCTATCTTCTATCATGCATCCTGTACGACTCTAACTTTGTATGTGCGCCTATGCGACGCTTTTATCCCCTTTCCTCTGGCTCTTAGCCAATCTCTAGGCCTCACTTTGTAAGCATATACAAAATTATGTCTAGCTGTCCCTCTGGACGTAATTACCTTTACTACATCTAAGTAGGTCATACTATACCATAATTCATACTTCAATTTATTATTACTAAGGTCTGCGACCAAACTCTAGGTTACTCTTGTTGGTTACCCTATATGCATAAAGCCAAGTCTTTTAACGCTTCTTCATTACTGTTCATCTTAAGAATGATGGTCTAATCTCATCTCGTACTTTGTATCTTTTAATCATCCATTGTTGACTCACCTCAATGTGGATCTACAATCTTCCATTGATAACTTTAAACTTATTACGTAATACATTGCCACTAGGTCCTATGCTGTATCGAGGAATATTTGAAGTGATTTTCCTAATCCACCTAGGGGAGATACTTTGCTTTAATAATTGTATTTTATAGCATCCCAATGTGATTCATCTTACGTTTTTAATTCCGTACAATCCATGAAATCCTCTTCAAATCATTACTTAGTCGAAAGCCCAAACGTCATCCTTTATCTATCACATTCACACCCTTATTCCAATACCAAGGCGGCATTCCATTTTTTTTTCTAGATATTATTAGTCTTAGAGTCCTTTGAGTAAATTCAGGCTATATTGAACTTCCTATAACTTAGAGAAACCATTAGCTTTCTTGTTTTCATGGGCTTAATACCGAGGACTTATCCATTCTCGTCAACTTCTCACTCGCCCATTCTCGTTCTTACTCTTGTCATAAAGCTTTGTCGCTTTACTATACTTTAGTTTCGGACCTATACATATATATTTCTATTATTCGTGGCCTTCCTCCAACTTGCTTGCACCATATATTTCCTTGTATTATTTTAAAATTGTCTATAACTCCTCTTTACTCTCTTGACTAGATCTCTCGGTACTGAGAAACCACAGGTTGAAAGGTACGCCACTGACGACGCTACTATCATTCCTGGATATTAAATACTAGTCCTTTTAGCCTTCTATCCGAAGCATGGACTTTTCATGATCATTTGACTTTGAGTATATTGTACGTTGTTCACCTTTACCTTAATTACCTTAAAATCTCGCATCATATTTTTTATCTCTTTTCTGACCTCCCTTCCACATAGGCATAATTCACGTCTATAACTTGAAGCTATATTATAATATTTGCATATTTGGTGCCTATACAATCCAGTGGGATCTCCATACTAAAGACTTATAAGGCTGGTATTTTTTTAACTGGTTTAATCGTAGAGCCGTTATATAATATGGTTGTTGTACTATCCCTTTGTACCTCTGATATTAAGAGTGATCCTTTAATAATCTCAACCACAGTTTCTATAATTTTCTAGGTCCAATAATAATATTCCTTATTTACTTCGTTGATATATCTCTTTAGTTTCCTCCTTCTTCTGATCAACCTTTATGTATGCTTAAGCTACCTCTCGATGTGCGGTTCATCGTATTAGTTATTATGTTTAGCCTTTCATGGGCACAGAGGAACATCCATGATACAATCCTTTTATATGGTACCTTTAACTATCCCAACTCCTATCAACAAATTTCTCAAGGATCACGATGTCATATCTGCAAGACACAATTTCCCATGTTGGGGTTCACTCTGTTTATCTTCAACGATCTATTTATTTATCTGTATCCTCTTAACTAGCCATAACTAGGCTATTCCTGAACCAACAACTAAGCATTCGCTGGCCCACTCTCATATCAATATTTAGTGTAACCTTTCTTGGGTTATTTCCTTTGTCTTAACTTACCTCTCACGTTGGTTCCTTATTTATCAATAATATCGTAGGGAAGAACCTTTACTTCCTTTCCTCGATGTCGTGTTTGATTAATGTGCTAGAATTGTAGCATATCTGTAGAATTTAAATAAGTTCAATATCATCCTCTCTCATTTTTATCGCATTCTTCCTTTATCATTCCATAGTTACTAGATCCACTTAGTTCTGACTTAATGCCACATCATTCCATATACACCCCTTTTGGGCAGTACTAAGATTTGGAGCTACGACGACCCTCCTATAGATGTTTTTCCTCTTCATCTTTGGCATCCTTTCACATGATCAATGACCCTTACTCGCTTTTCGGTAATCCTTCTATACCAAGAATACCAAAATTCCTTACCCGCAATGGTGACACTTAGTGTAACTAGCATATACAGTCCCGTAAGCTTAACTTTGCTCACATTGCTTACTTTTGGGAAGCGTCTTCCTAGGTGACCATTCTCCGAATTCATGAGGGATCTTCTTATTTTGTCAATTTTATTATCGTCGGAACACAATCTAACTTTCTCATGATGCTGACTATTATCAAATCACTCAGTCTCCAATTCAATTTTAGTTTATCTTGTTCTCCAACCCATACTGATTTATATTAGTCTAGGGTCTAACTTTTCCTTCTGTTAATCACATTAGATTTGCGAACTTATTTCTCCAAATAAGGATGTGACTGTATGGCCTATACTCTTTTATTGTCTTAAGACCTATCACCTCTCGTCTCTTCTTTTTCCTGATTATGGATCCGGTAATACTGTCATCTTATTGATCTACTATTGTCTTCTATGTATCACATCTCACTCATAATTATTCCTTTTCTCTCTTCTCATTACTTTGCTAATATTCATGCCTATATATTTCTTGTGAAAACTTCAACATGACATTCTTTCACTTTTAGCTCTCCTTGCTTCATTCATTGCCTCTTCGGGTTGCTCAATGTCCTTCCTCTGCTAGGGAGGAGAGTAACACTAAGGTAGTATTTATCCCTTCCAGGCTTTCAGTGCCTATCTTCGAATTTTTTTTTATCAAGCTAGTATTCACATCTAATAGTATTATTCTTTAGAAACGTCAACTTACACAAACAATCCATTCACCATTTTGGTTTACTCTAACCCCATCCGAATCCTGATGTTCGTCCTTTTCTTAAACTACACCTGTTAGCCCCCACAGGGCATAACTTAGATGGGTGTGGCCGATTGTACATACCTGTGTTATTGATGAAGATAACTCAAAATGCTTATATATCTCTTCCTGACTTGTAGCTAATGTTCGTCTCTACTAATTAGGTACCCCGCACCCGTCTTTACCTTGCTTTTTTCCTTATTCTTTTTTGTCGAAATTTGTATCTTCTGATCATTTCATTGCTTTTTGCCATAATAGTGGATAGATTTTTTTTGCCTTATCAATCCTTATCAAGAAGATTACATCAGTACACACATGATCTGCTAAAGACCTCACATTTACTTATCATTAGCATGATACAAAGTCGAGTTCCTCTGAATCAACACTTCTATAGCCATATCTCTTACCAACCGTCTTTCTGGATGTAGGTATCGCCTTATTATGAATGGAATAGGAGCTAGGAGTTTGAATTATTATAAGTGAGCTCTACCATTCGATGTATAGTAAGAACAAATAGTGACAGACCTAAATATCCTGTAGCCTCCTTCTTATAAGTGTGGTGCACAACACACCCTTAAATAAGACTCTACTAGACACAACTTGTAGACTCCCTGGGACAAAACTGCTACGATACCACTTTTGTCACGACTGTTGATACCCAATTTTTTCATATATATTTTTAATATGCAAAATAGAATATATATGCATGTCCAAGTATCTTATTATTTTTCCATAATTTTTAAAGGTTTAAATTAATTTAATTTGTTTCCATTTTATCCATAAAATCCCAATAATTATTTCCAAAATTATTATTTTGATAATTCATCTATTGGATTTTTATATTTATGCCTAAATATGGCTAAGGTATTTTTTAAACATATTTTTGTGATTTCATTTAGCATTTTTAAAGTTAAATTGCATATAATTGTAATATTAGCCATTTCTAAGGATTAGTTATGTTTTATATTCATAAAATTGAGTCTTGTATTTTTATATTGTAAATTATGTATTCTAAATTATATTAGTACTTTGAATTTATTTTTCAGAAAAATATATGTTATTTTTTATAAATTTAAAAAGGAAAAAGTGGCTATTTAACTCGTAGCCACATTTGGCCTTCAATTATAACCAAATCAAGCCCCAATTCCCCGGCCGAATTTCTAATTTTATCCCTACCTAACCCATTTAATCTATGTCATTGATAATTCAGATCAACGACCACCGTTTACCCTTACCTTTTTTAACCCAAATGACCACCCTAACCTAAATCATTCTCACCAAACCGCCACCCATGAAACCCCTCCTCTCCAACTCTACAATCTCACCTAAACCCTAGATGCCGCCACCTAAATCCCCCTTAATTCCCTGCAATACCTACCCCATCCATGGGCTTCCATGGCTGTTAAGACACGTATCGATCTCCCGTGTCTCCTGGTTGTTTGTTTCTGTAATTTCTTGGACAAATCTCAAAGAGATCTAGTCTTGTATTGGCTCAACTTCTGTCCATGGCCTCTTTCCAGCCATCCATGGCTATTCGAGTAAGATCCTTCACTTTTACGGCTAGATTGGTAACTTTTCAAAGCCTTTCTCATTTTTTTGGGTTCTCTGAAACCCCGGCTTTAAGAGCATTCTGATTTTCTTTCAGATCTGTATTAGATCTGTGTATGTCATGAACTTTTGATGTTCTTCTCAAAGGTTTTTCCGATTCTTTCAAAATGGTTCTTTGTCTTCAACGATTAGGGTTTTCTTAACCTCTTTAGAAGAACTTTTCTCCGATTTTAAGTGTTATTTTATGATTTTTCTGTGTTTAAATGATTCACTTATGTTATTTCTTCTACCTGATTCACCGTGTTAAAAACCTAGGTATTTCTGGTTTTATTCGGGTTCTGGAATGTCTTTATTTGTTTTGTATGTATACTTGTTTCGATTAAGTTCTTTGTGTTTAGATCCTCTTCTTTGTTGATTGATTTAGAGTTCTTACCAATTTTTAACTCGACTATTGTTAAAACCCTAATTTCCTAAAACTCTTCCCACTTGTTACTGTGAGTTTTCAAAGACTTCCTTTACTTATTTCGATGGGTTGGTCTGATCTCATCGACCTGTCACTATGTGTTAGACTATTTCCTTCATTTCTTGTTCTATGTGACTGTTGACTTTGTTCATAACTATGCTTTGAGTAGGTTCTCTTACTACTGAGCCCTAGCCTACTCTTGTTACTGCTGTATGTTTGTGCGCATCTAGTTGTTTTTTTTGTCAACACGGTTGGCCTTGCATGTTCATTCCTCTCTATTTATATGGGGAAGTGCAGAATCATGATTCTTTCTTGATTTATCTTGATTTCCTCAAGTCAGGACTGATTGCAAGTATTTTTTCTTTAAAAACCCTGGTTTCGCTCGTTTTGTTAAAACTGATTGACTCCCTTTATTTACTGTGATATTTTACCTTGTTGAATCCTTTCCAAAATTAAGTATAATTCTGTACTCAGACTCAATTATTTACTCTATACTTTTTGCTAGCCCAATTATTTACTTTTTCTCAAACTGATTCTCATTCCTTAATTATTCCTGTAATATCCGCTTGGGCTGTAACTCCTTGATTAAGGGGAAGTACTTGTATTGATTGATTCTGATTGTGATTATTTCCATATTTGTGTTAAACGTTTAGTTGTTACCCTATTTTTCTACTCGTTCTTAAAGTTAAAAATACCCTAATGTTTTCATTAACAAGGCACGAACAACTGAGCTTAGAAACACACTTACACATTCAAACTCTCTTTCTTTGTCTACTACTTGAGCTACTGCCATGTCTAGCCGGCTGAAAGCCAAGGCTAGACTTTGGAACTCTGATTGGTTTGCATTTTTTTTTCCTGCACTTTGCTCCTTCAACTGGTATGTTCCTAGTTTAAATTCTGAAACCCAAACTTATGTGTTCACTTGTTGTCAATCATTGTCTCTTTCTAACTTAATGGCTCATGTTGTTGAGTTGTACTGTTTGTTTATTGCTTTACTCGTCATGCATAAAATTCTACCCTTCTTTGTTCGAATTTGATCAGCATATTTACTTATTCATGTTTATGTCCTTCAACTAGCATGTCTAAAATGTACCTGATTTATGACTAATTGAGTGTTTATGATTTGGGTCTTCTATTTCCCCAATCCCTGTACTCCCCTGTTTGTAGCTGTTGCAGCATATGATCCTCCCTTAACTGATTCTCTGTGTGTGCTCCTACCCCATTTCCCTTTCAGAAATTGTTTTATTAGGCAATCCTTCTGCTGATTTTTACAAACTCACTTCAAACCTGTTTTTTTTAAAAACTATTTTCCAACTCAACTCCTGTGAGTCTATCTCCAGCACTCTCACATGCACTCTTAGATGATTAGGTCATGCCCCACTTATGTGCGACTTGCTTTGGGGCCCTTGAGCTCCATTTGAACCTGGACACATAAGGGTTGGCCCTTCTATACTACACTTACTCTTAGTTATGTAATCTGGGTCTGAGCGCTGCCCAGGATCCTTTGAGGTCCTTAGGGAATTCTAACACACCCAGGTATGAGAATGGCTTTTGAACAATATTAGCATTTGAAGTGGTTAATTACATAACTCAGAGAGGAAGTCAAGATCAGGCTTTCTATAGTGGTAAATTCTTATTTTTTGCATTTTTCTTATGTAATTCAATCACATGGTTTGTAATAATTTGTAAATATTATTGGGCTGGCTAGTGAAAAGGGATGGGAAAATATGCATGCTATAGTTTTTAAAGGGTAGAAAACTTGTTATAAGGTTTATATTCCAAGTTGTGCAATAGAAATCATGTTTAGGATTCATACAATACATTAGAAACAATGTTCTAGGATTCATGTTTACTGTCTCGACATCTCATTCATTAATCCATGCTTCGTATAAATCATTTAGGAATCTTGCTTCTAGGATGGATAAATGAAATAGAAACTGTTACTCTGAAGTTGTGCCTTAATAATCCTGCAACTCTTTCATTTAGCAACCATGCGTTAGGACAATATCATCTGCATGTGCATATTAGAAAACATATTCTAGGACCCTATTTGCATTTTATAATGCCTAGTTAATTAAGAAAATCATGAAAAAGGTAGTAAGGTACTGGTTTTACATTGCAAGTTTCTGAATAACTGATAATAATCTCCGCAACTAGAATAGCATGTTTTAGGTAATAATAAGCTCCAAATTGTCTTAGAAATTCTAAATAATTACTGAATACTGTCCACGCCTAGGAAAGCTTTAGGTAATTACTTAAAGTGGAATTGCCTCCGTTCAATTCTAGACGGCTACAACCATCAGGCAAGCCTGATTCAGACTTCTTTTTTGAGTTATATAATGAATTTGGTTATGACTTAAAGACCCTACTTAGGATTTTTAAAATTCAGATCTTAACTGGGTATAAGTCGTGCTGTCTAAGTGCACTGTTTGCGGAGGTATAACTGAGCCCTCTATTTGGTTATATGTTCCTCCCCCGTCCCTTAATTGCGGCCTTATATGTTTTGTATGTCTCTTTAGTATTTTACCTTTAAACCTGAGTGTCTGCCTAGAACCCCCATCTTATAGGAATAGGAGTCCTAAACTTCCTCCAGGACTGATAGGAGAGACGGGTAGCATCCTGCAATAAGAGTCGAGACCAATCATCGTTATAATTACCTTCACGGGGTGGGAAAGGGTAGATATGGATATGATGACTAGTGTGATAATAACACGTGTATCCCCTCTTATGTGGAGTTCCATACCGGGTATTACATTGATGTGATCCATATTACAAATAAACCTAGGACATACCCTTTTATATTCACAAGCCTGTTTTAGATTATAACTCTTTTCAAGATTTCATCTTTCAATAATTGTTTTAAAACACTTGTGTATTTAAATCCCCTATTACTTGATCCTTACTTGTTTATTTGCTAATTGCACAAATTCACAAACACTATCTGGTCGAGAACTACACTAGTGGATCCTAAGGGGTTCCTAACACCTTCCTCTTTGGATAATTTTAGGCCCTTACCCTATCTCTGGTTACCCAAACATAGTTGTAGTTGAACCTTATAGGTGCCCTAACACACCTTTAAATCGTCAGGTGGCAACTCTTGAAATATCCAATTCCCAAAAGGAAATGAGTCATCACACCCCCATGAATGTTGAAACTTGGACTTCTATCCGATAGAAAGGGGAAAATGGGGGGTGTGACAGCATGTCGACTCTACTGGGATTTTTTATGCTTTTACCATTTTAGATTGTTATTGCGAATTTGTACCCCCTCCCTTATGTACAATTACTTGTTTAATTCATTTAAACATTTAATTTTCATAAGCGAATTGACATATCTTCTTTGTTTCCTTCCTTTATTGTTGCTTTAAATTATGAAACAAATGTATTTATCACTTACTTAACGTGCAAATACTTGTCAACATGCTTTAATTATTACATAATTATGCACAACATCATACTCCACTCGTGACGAACAAATACTATAACAACTCTTTTAATGAATGGTTGCGCTCTTCCTATATCATTACCCCCTAAATTTGGAAAGGCATATTTGTGGTAAAACTAGTCGATCAGCGGTGCAGTCGACAGTTCCGTGCCTTCCCCCTTGAGTTGTTCGCTCAAGGGTACCAGTCTAAAACCCATATAAACCTTACTCTATCGAATTATGCATGCTTCATGGTTAAACCTAGTTGGGTCAGTTATTTTATCGACATAATGATCCTTTAAGATAGCCTTGTCCAAAGTTCACTTGGTTTCCCTAAAACCCAAACGGACATCATCACGTTCTGTGCATTTATTTGAAGAACTAAATTCTTAATGCTAATTGTTGTTATTAAATAGTTCAGTATGGTGGGGGAAGGGACTAACCTTATTTGCCTTGCAGAAATATGAGGCATGGTCACCAACATCCACCGAAGATTGCTAAGCTGGTGGAGATATTTACACTCTAGTGACAAAAATCTCATCAGAAAATATATGGGAAATCTACTATCACTTCTAGATATTCAACCTAATAACATGATCATAGAAGGTGCCACATTGTTTTGGGATTGTGAAAGGGCCGTGTTCCGCTTTTAGGGACATTGAAATGACACATTTGCTGGAGGAGATAAGTGGACTGGCCGGTCTAGTGAGGTAAAATCCAGGTTTGCTAATGCTTGAGAACCGCAAAGGCAAGGTTTTCCTTAAAAGGATGGGTTTGAAGAAGAATATAAAATTGACATGCCTGAAGGAATCATACATCCCTTTTGACAACTGTATGAAAGGTGGGGTCACAAAAAATCTTACCGTACCTACCCTGATGAGTTTTCCATCATGTCCTTAGGACACATCCATCGCAGGGTTTTCATCTTCATGTTTTGCTTCCTGGGTTTGATCGTATTTCCGATGAAGAAAAGTAGAATTCATACTACGATGACTATGGTAACCAAGACCCTAATGGAGGGAATTGGTGGGCAGGCATTCAGCATTATACCCATGCTCATTGTAGACATATACCAAGACTTAGAGAAGTGTCAATAAGGAGCGAAACACTTCGAAGGCTGCAATCAATTACTTCAACTTTGGCTTATGGAGCATCTCCAAAAAGGCGAATACTGACAAGAAATTCAGCGAAGCGACTGGGATGATCACATCGCTTTCCATCATCAAAAGCGAATTAGTTACATCCCCGACATGTTCACTCAGCCTGAGAATGCTAAAGGATGGGTTGAGCTATTTGATAATCTGACCGAAGAACAGGTTCAATGGATGTTCGAATGGTTTCCAACAGAGGAGTTCATCACCCGATCTAAAGATGCACCTTTCCTGATACTAACTGGTATAAGAGGAACATACCCATACGTCCCTCTTCGAGTTATGAGGCAGGCTTATAGGAAGGAAGTCATACCTAGGGTCGACAAGATGAGCGACTTTTGAGCTGACTTCCAAAATGATGATAGTTTGTACTAGTGCCAAGCCCCATACATGTGGCATTGCAAGATCGTAATGGGGAAAGACACAATCGATCTAGACAGATACCATACCAATTGTAATCCTTTATATTCAGGTTGGTTGGAAGACAATCATATTGGTATGGGCCAGCCAGGGTTCATTCGAGGTCATAGAATTATAGATGAAAAGTATGAGGCACAAGTCAAGTACAACCAGTTGCGCAAAAGGATCCGTGAATACGAGATCGAACACCACGAGATACAAAAGTCCAACCAAAAGCTGATTGAGGAATGGAAAGACATGTCTGTCAGTGCCAACAAAAGTCTAGGATACTTGGAGCGAGGCATAGAGGAATTGGAGAGAATGTTTCTCAAAAGAGTTGAAGAATGTCAATAGGCTGAAGGGACCGAAGGTGGATATCTAGCCAGAGCGTGCCTGTTGCTGGGACTTCGCGAGTTGGGGAAGCTGTTCGATGGAGCCAAGGATGTCGAATCTGGGGAAGGTCCTTTTGGGACCAAGTAGATAGGAGTTTTCCTTTTTCGCTTTCTAAATGTAAAAACGCTAATGGCCATTAGTAACCTTTATTTCCTGTCGATTTGGGATTCATCTTATTTTTATCAATAAAATGAGGCATTTAGCATTCCAAGTTCTCCAAATCAATTTGTCGCTAGGCCAACCTCGGGCACAACGAGGTTCCTAAATTAGGACACACTTTACATTCGTGCACTATGTGTTTAAATACTGCAATACTTTTATGATCCTCAATAACTTGATTATATTTTGTTTTGTTTTTATTTTATTATTCCCCTCCCCAAAGGTTAGTTCGTGCACTCTGACATCATCATCTACTCCACGAGATCCAGAGGCCCTCAACACACTACTCCTCTTAGTCTGGTTAAAAGAAGAACAAAGGCAAGATTGAAGATTTGAACAACATCAGAAAAGAGAACACATCAGAATGGGTAGAGGCCACTGATGACCATGGTATTCGGGTTCCAAACGAGAATATGTCACAATATGAACAGAAATTGTTGAAGTTCCAGGAGGAGCTCGATCAGGTTCAGAATCTGGCCAACCTATCATTGTCCCTCAGCACCCCAGACGCCAACTTCCACAATGTTCAAAACCCCACACCTCCTCAAAATATCCCAAAAATAACGGAATCATCATACTTCTCCACTAAAAACCAATGTAACAATTGCCATACCCCAAACAACACTCCACTACTCAACCCAGAACCTCAAAACTCTGCAAATGATCATTTCCACACCCATTCACCAAGCTACTATAAAAATCCTATCTATATGGGGACCACGCCACACTCTACTCAGCCTATCTCTTGCACACCTGAGTCTAATGAAAAGGATATACTTATTAGGAACTTGGCCGAGGAACTTAAAAAACTAACCAGCCGGAATTTAGGCGTTGAGGGAAGCAAAGGAATCGAGGACCTGAACTATGAGGACCTTTGCATATAGCTTGAAGTTGAACTGCCTGAAGGGTTCATCAGTTCAAAATGTTTGATGGTACGGGTGATCCAAGGATCCATATAAGGACATATTGTGAAAAGCTGGTCGGAGTAGGAAAAAATGAAAGGATCCACATGAAGCTGTTCATGAGGTGTCTGAAAGGAGATGCATTATCTTGGTACATCAGCCAATATCTCCAGAAGTGGTCGATTTGGGTAGGTATGTCATCTGAATTTATGGACAGGTTCAAGTTTAATACCGAGAACGCTCCAAACATGCTCTATATCTAGAATCTAAAGAAGAAGTCCACGGAGACGTTTCGCGAGTATGCTACTCGCTGGAGGTCCGAAGCTGCTAAATTCAGACCTGCCCTAGAAGAGGAGCAAATGAACAAGTTCTTTGTCCCGGCTCAGGGCCCACAGTACTATGAACGACTGATGATGATTGAGAACCATAAGTTTTTTGACATTATCAAACTAGGCATAAGAATTGAAGAAGGTATTAAAAGCGGTATGGTTACAAACTTTGAGGCCTTGAAAGCTACAAATAAGGCCTTACAGTCCGGTGGTGTGTCCAAGAAAAGGAATTAGGCCGTAATGGTTTCACAAAGGGCCAAGTCTCCCCTCAAATACCAAACTTACCCAATACCTCTACCCACATACCAGCTAACCCCAAATTACCAAGAACCCTCGTACCAAGCTCCACCACAGACTTATCATCCATCTCCACCTCCTACATATCAACCTACCTCACATAGATACTCCTAACCCGCTCATGTCTATCAAACTTACAATGCTCAACCACCCTATTATCAATCACCCCCTGCACGCCAAAATTTCCCTAGACCCCGACCGAATTTTGATCGAAGACCTCCAAAACAATATATAGCCATCACTGAACACATCGACCAATTGTATGAGAGACTCAAAGCTGTTGGTTACGTTACCCTTGTCCCTGCTACAACCCCTAAGAACTTTTCTCAATGGGTCAACCCAAACAAGTCATGTGTGTACCACTCCGGTATGAAAGGGCACACCATTAATGAACGCTCCTTCTTGAAGGACAAGATACAACCTTTGATTGATAACAAGGTCATTGTGGCAAAGGATGCCACTCCAAACGTCCGCAAAAACAGTCTGCAGACCATAAGGGTGGAGGTATCCATATGATTGAAGTAGAAGATGACTGGGATCCCGAAGGATCCATCGAATTGATCGTAGAAGGTGATGACCCAAAGAAACCAGTAGTTACTCTCAATCCGATCATAGTACAGATCAACCGTCTAAGGACACTTAGGTAGATACATCTATACCTCTTTAGTTTGAAGAAGCACCATCCACAAAGGCACCAGCACCAATTGAGGTTGAACTCGCATATCCAGCGAATGCACCCGTACCATTTTAGGTTGCAATCTTGCCATCCAAGGTACATGTTCTATTTGAATTAAGGATTTCCATGCCAATACTAGTGGTGACGTCTACCCTACCATCATTCTAAACAAATGTTATCACTATACAACCGAGGCAAAAAGGAAAGGTAAGGTCAGAATTGCAGAAATTGTCGCAGCATAGGGTATGACAAGAACTGGTAGAGTCTATACCACTGAACATCTAGCTGAATCAAGCAAGCATGCCTCCAATTGGCGACCACTCATTGGGACGGGTCCAGATGACCTTTGGAGGAAAATACATGCCAAGGAGTATTCGGTCATCGACTAGTTAACGCCAGCAAAAATATCCATCCTCTCGTTGCTGAAGAATTCCAAGACACACAAGAATGCTCTTTTGAAGGTACTGAGTGAAGCCTACGTACCAAGTAACATCACTGGTGGGAAATGGTGAATATGGTAGGACAAGTGCTGGAAAGCCATAAGATCACCTTTTATGAGGACGAGCTGCCACCTGAAGGGTTGGGTCACCATAAAAGACTGCACATCACCGTGCAATGCGAACACTATTTCATCACCAGAATCCTGATCGATGGAGGTTCTAGCCTTAACATATTTCCTTTGGTAACACTCAAGAAGTTGGATAAAGGGCTGCATGAGATAAAGGATAGAGCAATAATTGTGAAAGCTTTTGACGGTTCTTAAAGGTCCACCATCGGTGAGATTAGTCTATGTCCGCAGATGGGAATAACATTGTTCGAGGTCAATTTCCAAGTAATAGATGTACCAGCATCTTACAACTTACTGCTAGGACGACCATGGATTCATGATGTTGGAGCCGTAGCATCAACATTGCATCAAGCAGTAAAGTTCGAATGGAATCACCGGGATGTAATCATTCACGTTGACGGCAGCAACCCTATATACAGTCTGATGTCCTCTACCTGTCACTGTGTGTTAGACTATTTCCTTCATTTTTGGTTCTATGTGACTACTTGACTTTGTTGACTGCTATGCTTCGAGTAGGTTCTTTTACTACTGAGCCCTAGCCTACTCCTGTTACTGTTGTATGTTTGTGTGCATCTAGTTGTTTCTTTTGTCAATACAGTTGGCCTTGCATGTTAATTCCTCTATATTTATATGGTGAACTGAAGAATCGTGATTCTTTCTTGATTGATTTTGATTTCCTCAAGTCACGACTGATTGCAATTATTTTTCGTAAAAACCCCTGGTTTCACTCATTTTGTTTAAATTGATTGATTTCCTTTATTTACTGTGATTTTTTACCTTGTTGAATAGTATCCCAAAATTAAGTATATTTCTGTACATAGACACAACTATTTACCCTATAATTACCCAAATGTTTTCCTTAACATGGCACGAAATACTGAGTTCAGAAACACACACTTACACATTCAAACTATCTTTATTTCTCTACTACTTATGCAACTGTCGTGTCTAGCCAGCTGAAAGCCAAGGCTACACTTTGGAACTCTGATTGCTTTATTTTTTTTCCTGCACTTTTCTCCTTCAACTAGTATGGTCCTAATTTAAATTCTAAAACCCAAACACATGTGTTCCCTTGTTGTCAATGACTGTCTCTTTCTAACTTAATGGCTCATGCTTTTTAGTTGTACTGTTTGTTTATTGCTTTACTCAACATGCTTAAAATTTTGCCCTTTTTTGTTCGAATATGATTAGCATATTTACTTATTCATGTTTATGTCCTTAAACTAGCATGTCTATAATGTATCTGATTCATGACTGATTGTGTGCTTCTGATTTGGGTCTTTTATGTCCCCAATCCCTTTACTCCCCTGTTTGTAACTGCTGAAGTATGTGATCCTCTCTGAACTGATTCTATGTTTGCACTCCTACCCCTTCTCCCTTTTAGAAATTATTTTATTAGGCAATCCTTCTGTTGTTTTTTACTAACTCACTTCAAACATTTTCTTTTTTTTAAACTATTTTCCAACTCAACTCCTATAAGTCTATGTCTAGCGCTCTCACATGCACTCTAAGATAATTAGGTCCCGCCCCTCTTGCGTGAGCCTTGCTTTGGGACCCTTGAGCTCCCTCTGAACCTGGGTACATAAGGGGTGGCCCTTCCACACTACACTTACTCTTGGTTATGCAGTCTTGGTGTGAGAATTGCCTGGGATCCCTTGAGGTCCTCAGGGAACTCTAACACACCCAGGTATGAGAATGGCTTTGGAACAATATTAGCATTTGAAGTTTTTAATTACATAACTCACAGAGGAAGTCAAGATCAAGCTTCCTATAGTTGTAACTTCTTAGTTTTTGCATTTTTCTTATGTAATTCAATCACTTGGTTTGTAATAATTTGTAAACATTATGGGGCTGGCTAGTGAAAAGGGATGGGAAAATATGCATGCTATAGTTGTTAATGGGTAGAAAACATGTTTTTAGGTTTACATTCCAAGTTGTGCAATAAAAATCATGATTAGGATTCATACAATGCATTAGAAACCATGTTCTAGGATTCATGTTTCCTACCTCAAAATCTCATTCATTAATCCATGCTTTGTATCCATCACTTAGAGATCCTGCTTCTAGGACGGATAAATAAAACAGAAACAGTTACTCTGAAGTTGTACCTTAATAATCCTGCAACTCTTTAATTTAGCAACCATGCCTTAGGACTTTATCATCTGCATGTGCATATTAGAAAACATGTTCTAGGATCCCGTTTGCTTTTTATAACGCCTACTTAATTACTGACTCATGAAAAAGGTAGTAAGGTACTAGTTTTACATTGCAAGTTTCTGAATAACTGTTAATAATCTTCGTAACTAGAACAACATGTTTTGGCTAATAATAAGCTCCAAACTATCTTAGCAGTTCTGAATAATTACTGAATACTGCCCATGCCTAGGCAAGCTTTAAATAATTACTTAAACTGTAATTGCCTCCGTTTAATTCTAGACGGCTACAACCATTAGGCAGGCCTGATTTGGACTTCTTTTCTGAGTTATATAATGAATCTAGTTCTGACTTAAACACCCTGCTTAGGATTTTTAAAATTCAGACCTTAACTATGTATAAGTTGTGTTGTCTAAGTGCACTATTTGCGGAGGTATAACTTAGCCCTCTATTTGCTTATATGTTTTCTCCCCTTAATTGTGGTCTTATATGTTTTGTCTGTCGCTTTAGAATTTTTAACTTTAAACCTGAGGGTCTTCCTAGAACCCCTATCTCATAGGAATTGGAGTCCTAAAATTCCTCTAGGACAGATAGGAGGGACGGGTAACAGCATGTATTAAGAGTCGAGACCAATCATCGCTATAATTACCTTAACGGGGTGGGACAGGGTAGATATGGATATGATACCCACTGCGCTAATACCACGTGTATCCCATCTTATGAGGAGTGCCATACTGGGTACTGCATTGATATGATCCAAATTATAAAGAAACCTAGGACACTCCCTTTTATATTCACAAGCCTGCTATAGATTATAACTCTTTTCAAGATTTCATCTTTCAATAATTGTTTTCAATCACTTGTGTATTTAAATCCCCTATTACTTGAGCCTTACTTGTTTATTTGTTAATTTCACAAATTTACAAAAACTATCTAGCCGGGAACCACACTAGTGGATCCTAAGGGGTGCCTAACACCTTCCCCTTGGGATAATTTCAAGCCCTTACCCTTTCTATGGTTACCCAAACATAGTTGTAGTTGAACCTCATATTGCCCTAATGCACCTTAAAATCGTTAGATGGCGACTCTTCAAATACCCAATTCCCAAATGGAAATGAGTCATCACACCACCATGAATATCAAAACCCGAACTCCTCTCCGATGCAAAGGGGAAAAAGTGGGGCGCGACAACGACCCAAATCGATGGGCCGCGACGTGCACTCGGTGCGTTACTTAATCGAGTAGCAACATAATATATCTTTCTTATTGTACTTTCAATTGAAAATGAGCCAAACGGGCCATCATGCGCTAACCCGAATAGACATTGGGGAATATTCATTATAGGACGACCCAACCTGATATTTGAGAAATAAATCATGCATGTGACATACGGGCCTATAAGGCCAACATGATCATTTGTAAATTCAAAGCATAGGCCGGCAAGGCCATACAAGTATCTATTCACATGACATCTATCTAAAAGCCTCTAAGAATACATACTTATCATAATGGTCGGGACAGGGCTCCGCTATACCAAACAATATGCATTTAAATCATACGCATTTAGGCATATTGAAATTTTCCAGGTCCAGTCTCCAAGTCGCGGTGTGACTCGAGCCGTAATCGACCCTTAAATTTCTGTAGGTTTCCAGCCGGCGATAGTAGCGTTTATGCCATTTGGTCGTTAAGACCTTTTAGTATGTGGACCGTAGGCTTTCGTAGTTA
The DNA here is from genome assembly GCA_026770625.1 of Nicotiana glauca. NCBI lineage: Eukaryota > Viridiplantae > Streptophyta > Magnoliopsida > Solanales > Solanaceae > Nicotiana > Nicotiana glauca. Next base: position 239,486 of record MU740889.1, on the reverse strand, counting down.
ACTATTTTTTATCCGGACTCCGAATCAGGTTACGATTCGAGCTCAGTTTAATCTTCTATTTATCAATTTTCAAGCTGGCGACAATGGCGCTTACGCTGTATGGTTTTAGTGACCTTTCAATATGAGGCCCGTACGCTTGCTAATCTGGCGACAATGGCTTTTATGCTTTTTTTACCCATGGGCTTTTTTGTAGGCTTTATTTCCGCTCGTTAAGGTCTTTTAGAATATTTTTGCCTGACCCGTCAGTGGTTCTAAAAGAACCTCAATTTCAAGTCGTTGTCGGTAATATTTTGAGCACCTCGTAAGGTTCATAGCTCGTAGGCCGAGTATATCGATGCTCTTGCGATTTGGAGCCGACATGGTCGAAGCTTATTTTTTCCTTGTTGAGGGAAGCCTGTTTTAACCAGTTTTTTCTGAAGTATATTCGGAATATTTTTAGCGACAGTCGGGCGTCCCCGAGTCGCTATAGTTTGGCTGCATCAGCCAATTTGGCCATTGTCATATCCGTTTGGCCGTAGTCATATGCGTTTGGCTGTAGCCATTTTTAATCCCGTGTGGCAGTTTAGGCGTCTACGCCAAGGGTATTCCCTTTAGGGATTCTTACAAATGCAAGGTATAGCCGAAACTGCGGGATTTTCATACCTGTTGAGGTCTTATAGTTTGTCATGCCTATTAAGCTCTTACACTCTATGTAGATTAGGTCTGGTTATGCTGAGGCTGCCCGTTAGGGTCTTACAATTTCGGATTATCAGTCGCATGTCGATTAACGGTAGTCTCTGAGTCATCGACTTTTTTTAAGCCTGAAAACTGCTTCTCGTGAGCTCGGAGTTGACTTATAGGGGATTGATGAGCCCGTAGTCCTGACCCTGGTGTCGTGCAAGTAAGTTCTTAATCATTTAAGTATCCGAGTATCTCAAAACGTATTTGGCGGAGACGCCTTTGCCGTGAAATATGCCGAAATAGCCTTCTTCGAATCGTGAAATTCCTAAAAGGTATTCTTTATTGCTTGACATAAATATATGCTGTAAATACATGTTGTCCCATTGTTGTGAGTTTTGCCCGCACGGGTGCGGCTCTTCCGACTATCTAATTTGTTTATATTGTTCTGTTTTGGAACTTAGCCTGCCGTTTATTGGCCCTTCTGAGAGATGGTGTCCTTAAGAGGAGATCACCTCACGTCATCTGACTGTGGAAGAAAAGGATTACGATCTTGTCGGATCCATTTCTTGGGAGTTTGTTGCTCCGCTAATATATAGCTGGCGGGACCTTCTTTAGGTTGGAAACTCGGTTGAAGAAATAGAGCTTGGCGGATCACGTAGAGGCCTTAGACCCACGAGTTGAGTTCAAAACTTCCAAATGCTTCGGCTGACTGCTTGTATACAGGATAGTGAAAAGAAAAGAAGGAAACGACAAAGAAGCGGAGTAGTTATTCCTTGCAGCGGGATGCGTAGGCGACGTTCTGAGGCACGAGCCCTGATGTAGCCCTCTACTTTGTGCGACAGGCTTGCCGAAGAAGTGATTCTGCTTACCCTTTGATCCTTTCGAGGGCGCTGGCATCAATGCCGGCGATGGGTCACATGGTGAGGGATTTCCTCTCATCGCGTGTAGCTCGTTATCGAATACTTTATTCCTACCTTTGTCATGGGGTTTCACCCCTATGGCGGAGTAGGGTCGAATTCGCCTCCGGGTAGTGTATCTGTCATCATATGTATAAAAATATGCGCCTTACGGGCTCGGCGTACCAGCCCGAGGTCGGGCGGGCTGTATAGAGGAAGTGACCTCCCTGATCGTTGTGGCGATTGGCATCTAGAACGCATCAAAGATTCGAGGCGCTGGAGCAATTTCGTTTATTTGTGCGAACTGCCCTACACTTTACAGAACTTTGAGGGGTGTCGTCGTCCCTTTACTGTCGTGACAATATGCCGTGGTTTGCCGGCTTCCTTTCCCTAATCTCCTTCCTCCCTTGGAGCTGGATCCGAGTCAATCCGATCGAGGATACTTGGTGGAAACCTCCATTGAATAGCATAGTTGTTTCTATTTTGGGCCGTGACCCCGCGCGCCCCGGGGTTCCCATGACGGGCCATGGTTTTCTTGAAGGGGTTTCGGTCGAATAGGTCCGAGCAGCCCGACGTTCTTGGTTTCGCTTGTAGATATGTGATTTTTTACCCTCCCCAAGATTTTATATATTTTAACATTTAAATATATAGTATAGGCCTAGTATAGTAATATCAACTAATTTTGACTATTTTATTTTATCTTGTCACAAAAAACGAAAATTACAAAAAAAAAAAATAGTTTGAATAATGTTTGTAGTCATTTTTAATTTTGAAAAAAATACCAAAAGAAGTTTTGTTTTAACGATCAGTCTTATTTTAATATTTATTTTACTTAAGTATGATTAATTAATAAATGAGATCGCATTTTTAGTCTTGTTCACAGAGAAAGAAAAATTGGGCTCGAACGGCCCAATTTTATGCCCAATTTTATGCCCAATTTGGATTAGCCCATTAAGCTAAGTACTCATTACGCTAACCCTATAGACTCTTCTAGACTCTTCTTTGGAACAAAAAACAAATAAAAAATACCCTAAGGACCTAAGAGCAAAAAAAAAATATCTACACAATATAAAAATACATAGACTCCTAACCTAGACCTCGAGAGCTGAAATCTGCCGCTTAACAGAAGACTCCACCCCCTGAAATCCATCTTTTTCACCCCACCCTATCTCTAACCAAAATTCCTAATCCGCCACAGAGACTAAACAACGACCCCCCTAACTCGTCATCTTCGTCTCTCAGACTAGAGAACACAGTCGCAGCATCCAGAACACAAAGGACGCCCACCCCGTCGACTCATCTGCTTCAACAACAACAGCCGCGGTTGCTCACCCCAAATCCATCTTCAAAAAATCAAGCTGCAAGTCTGGATAACTCTGTAAATCATGAAATACTTATAGTTTCATGTATATGCATATGAATGTCATGTCGTGCATAGGTAGAAGTTTTCATAACATCATCAAGACTCTTAGGGAATCCCATCATATCACCTCGGCCATTGTGGAAAAAATCATCAATGTATACTAGCTGATAAGGTGGTGGTGCATATATAACGCTATAACCATTCCCATATCCCGTGTACATATATATACATATATATATATATATGCGTGTATAACTCCATCTGGTCATGGGTCCATGTGCATGTATAAATGCATAAAATGCATATGAAATACGTTAATAAACTATCTCGATGTGTCATAATACGTTACAAACTTACGTATTTTTGAGACCCATGAACATATGATAGAATAATATGACACATGGAAGAATAAGGATATACATATCTCTAGCATTTCTACGAATAGCGTAATTTATGGAAGTTGTGCATTTGCCCGTTTTACTTGTGTCGTATAGATCATGATAAAAAGAATGAAGGGATAGCCTTAACATACCTGGAGTAGGGAAAAATCCGTATGATATTCTTGAAAAAGGTTGCACCGTACTCCTTTAGACTTGTAAAATTTTCGTTGATATAGTTCTAAAAATTCTCGTTGAAATTGTTAACGTTTCATGTTGAAAGCTTATTGTTGCATTTAGATACGTCTTGTTATTTGCGTGTTAATTCAGAGAAGTTGTTATACGAATGTTTTTATAGATTGTTTCATTTCAAGTTGTAAACTTGTAATTGTTGGAAAAGTCTTAGTTATCATTCTTTTAAGATTCAAAATTTTAGAGTGAAATGTCTTTTAATTATCCTAATAGGTTGCCACCTAATCAACAATGAGTAAGAGTCATTTGTTTTATTTAGTGGCTTGCTGCCATGTGAGGGGTGGGGTGGGGATTTTGATCTTATTCAATAATCAATCAATTGAATTAGGTAATGTCCCACTGCCCGGTAAATAATTATTTACTCGCATAATTAAGAATTGTCTTAAATTACTTAAAATTTTACTTATTTTTTATACGCTTTATATATCCTACTATCATGGTCATATGGCACCTTGTATGGTACTAGTCCATAAATATCGGGTATTATCGCTTGGGACGTATTTCACCCCAAAATGTCATTCTCCAAATCCCTAATCTCAAACCCCCAAAATATCACCTCAACACCATACAATCTGGGTGGAAAAAACAACGGGAAACAAGATTTATGATAAAAAAAAATGAGTACAAGAAGCTTACCTCAATAATCTCCTAGAAAATCCTTCATAAAATCGCCTAAGTCCGAGCCCAAAATTTTGAACATAGACTAAAATCATGAACCCTTATTTTTAAACATTATGCCTAGACTTTTCGCATCTGCGGCCATTAATTCGCACCTGCGGAGTCGGTTCGGGCGGCCTTTTGTCCGTAACCCAACCTTCAAACATCGCACCTGAAGGCTCGTCGATGAGCATTCTCCTTTGTACATACACTTGCCCCAGGCCAGCTGCAGCTCCGATCTACACCGACCCCGCCGCACATGCGGCATCACACTTGCGACAATACCATCGCAGGTGCGATTACACCAGCAACAGGTCAACTTCAGCAATCTTCAAACATCAAAAATTATTCAGTTAACCACCCGAAATAATCCCGAGGCCCTCAGGACCTTAAACAATTATACCAACAAGTCTCATAACCCCATACGAACTTAGTTGAATTCTCAAATCAGCTCAAACAACATCAAAAATACGAATTATACATGGATTCAAGCCCAATGAACTTTCAAATTTCCAAACTCTACAAACGACTTAAAAAACCTATCAAATCACCTTTGATTGACCTTAAATTTTGCTAACAAGTCAGAAATAACACCTCGAACCTGCTCCAACTTTTGGAAAACCAATCTCGATATCAAAAGTACACTCACAGGCAAACTTTCTAAAATTTTAACTTCAGCATTTCAAGCCTAATTCTACTACGGACCTCTAAAATACAATCCAGACGTGCTACTAATCCCGAAATCACCTAACATAGCTAATAGAACCATCAAAATTCAAATCCGAGGTCATTTACACATAAGTCAACATTCGGTTAACTTTTCTAACTTAAGATTTCAAATAAGACACTAAGTGTCTCAATTCATTCTGAAATCACTCCATACCCAAACCAACGAATCCGATAAGTCATAATATAGTTGTGGAATACAAAAGAAGCAGAAAATGGGGGAACAGAGCTACTACTCTCGAAACGACCGGCCGGGTCATTACATTAGTAGTGTAAATTTTTCAATCAATTACTGTCGACAAGGAACCTACCTCCATTTTTTTCCGTTACTAAGTTTATCTCTAACCCTTGCCTCCATTTTCTCCTCCAAAATGCCGGAAACTCCAAAATGGAGTAAAGTTACTCCAACTGTTACTCTATTTTTTACTATAAATTAAAATATTCTATTTTATATTCTTCTCCATCTTTAATATTATATTATATCTTTTAGCAACATCTAATATTTTATATTTGAATATTTATTTTTTGAGATGATTATATATTTTTTATACAATTATAACTTATAGTTTTATATAAAATATAATAAATGCACAAAAATTAATATATCAAAATTATATGCCAAAGTTAAGATCTAAAATAAATATTATAATGATATTACATAAATATAGTTAGATATATATAAAGAGATAAACTAAAAAATAATAAAAATAATAATAAAATAAGCATCAATAGTAACAAAGGGAATGAATAGTACTCCATATTTGGAGTAACACAATTCACCCTCCATTTTGGGAGCAAAAATTTGGAGCTCTATTATGGCTAAAAATGCCCCCATTGTGAACAAATCGAGAAGGGTTGGAGATGCCCTAACTCCTAATTGGTGTAAAGGTTATGGCAGTAGATTTTCAGGGAATTTGAAAAATCAATATATACAACTCACACTCTTAATTCTGATATGACCCAAATGGTTGAGGAAGGCTAAAAGTTTACAAGCACAAAATTTGAAGAAGAAAAAAAAAGGCTCTGCAATTTGTATGCGGCAAAATCAGAAGACGAGATTTCTCACGAGCATAATATTTCAGAAGCATGCCCCGAGACCCCAAGGGCGGGAGGCTGCGATCGGGTTCTTTGCCTCGGGGCTTGTCATAGCCCGACTCAGAGGAAACGGAGGCCGAGATTAGAACAGAAGGGGAAGCCCCCTAGGCACATGGCCACGTCTGGCAGGTCCGACCTATCTAGAGCCTACTATGAGGCCTTGCATCAAGTCATCCCATCTTCGTATTCTTGTGCTTAATACACATGTACTTACAACCGAGTTCCCCTCCTATATAAAGGGGACTCACCCTACCTTGTAAGGGATTGATGTTGCTCCACTTCTACAAAAATGCAATAATATCTCTCTCTCCCTCCCTCTCTCTTACTTCTAAACTATCAAAGTTCATTGGCCCGAGGTCGCTAGAGTACTTTATCGTTTTCTCTTTTGTTCATCAGCACTTTGCTAAATATTGATAATATAGAGCCTTGTTTAGCTATATTTTTACCTGTTATCCCTTTCCCAACTGTCCTCCATAGCTCGATATGGGCTCAAATCCCGGCCCCGAGGTATCTACAAGCCAACTTTCTATCCGGGAAGCAGTCTCTTATTTGTTCGATTACTACCTTGATTAACTCACTTTTCTTCACTTGACTTCGCGTTTTCAGCTCTAACTGCCCTAACAAACTAGTCGAAAATAGATCACATATTTTCGGAATTCCATTTACAAATTTAATTATTGTTACCATTTTCACAGTAAACAGTTTGGCGCCTACCGTGGGGCTAAAAATAATAGTGATTATTTTCTTGCTAGTTTCGTCACTCGAACTCACGTTAGCTTTCACACTTTTTCTTGCCCAAGATCTTTTGATTTCAGGTTAATGTCCAGCTCGGTAAGCAAAATCGAGAACGACAACCCCACAAATCACGGAAAGAACAATATGGCCGTTCCAATGGCTGGCGCGACACTGCAGGACCCCGATAACACATGTAGATCAGTTCAAGCAGGCGCGGACCTACATTCTGCACAGCGCTACAATGAAGTCTTGCACACCAATGGTGGCATACATCATGTTGATCAATAGGAAGCCCGAAAAATCCCTGACCGGGTAGAACATAAAGTTAATCTTTATATTATTTTAGAAATGTTGGAGGAACAACATTTGGCTATCGCTCGGCTGGAAAGTTACGTGGAGACTCCCAACGCAGTAGCACTGGAAATATCTCCTTATCTCGAGCTAGTACCTAAGAAATCGAGCAACAACAGATCGGCGACCAACCCCATCGTAGTAAGGATGTTGGAGGACCTCATAGAAAGGATCAAATCATGCTCATGAAAGATCTTACAGAAATCGTCTCCAGAAGATACAATCCCGGCCACATCCCGCTCCTTGACAGGACAAATGAGACCGCTCCCTGCTTTGAGTAGTTGGGCAACACAGGCCTTCACCCATAGCCTAAATAAAGCATACCTGACGGCTACAGGGCATTTCAAGCAAAGCCCGGTCAGATATCCGGCCAAGGTCTGGTTGGATGCCCGCAACCAACACCAGTCCCGAATCAAGGCCGTAGACTACCGTACGAGAACCTCTTTGGGTACTGCATATCCAGGCTGATTTCTACAAAGAAGTTGACATCGAGCGAAGGGAGGCATCATCCGTGTGCTGAGAACGGAAGAAACAACTCGAGGTGCAGCCTGCCTCGCAACAATAAGGCAATAGTCCAAAGACGGTACCCTCGAGGAACCCCCAATGGAAACAAACTCAACAAGACACAGCTGGGAAGGAAACCTTGCCCGATGGAGTACGATTTCAACATTGAAGTACCAAACATAGTGGTCACCATAATCGAAGCCAGGAACGTCAGGCGGCTCAGACCTATTCAACCAAAACCTCTCCAAGGAAACCATGCCCCAGCACAACCAAGAGGCGCTCGGGGTCACTGCCCAAAAGAGAAACAACTATGCTATTCAACAAAGGTCGCCTTAAAGTATCATTGAGTGGGCAGACCAAGATCTAGCTCCACGGGAGCAAGGAGATCGGGAACAATGGAGCCGGCGAGCAATGATGTATCACCACAACTGTAAAAGGATGGCGGTACCCCACAAAGATCCATAGAGTGTCGAGTTTTAGTGCCCACACCGGAAAAGGATGGTCTACAAAAATACTCCCAAAGGACACCCTCGCGCCCGAGGGAAGGGATGCTGAGTCTCCACCTTGGCATCGCATTAACATATTGGTAATCTCCTATTTCATTTGACTTATTTCAAATAAAGCAAGTTTTTATGAGCACAAGTGGTTCGGCCAATTATACCGACGATGCCAGGCCAAAGGTGATAGGGCAGTCCGGACCGACATCGCTCTCTCGCCGAATCTCTGATAGGTTCCTAATGCAAATCGCCATAACAATCAAATCGCTCCCTCCGTGCAACCTGCCTAAGATCGAGCTGGTACGTCGAGTGCACAAGGTGCAGACACTTTATACAGATGACATTGGATACTTCTCCTAGAGGCGACTCCGACCCTGCTCCTCCAAAGGGGTGAAACCCCATGACAGGTGGGAGACTAAAATATTTAGCTACAAGCAACGTGAGAAGATCCCTCACCATGTGACCCATTGCCGGTATTTCCCTCGAAGAGATCAAAGGGTAAGCAGAACCACATCTTCGGTCAGGCCCGGTCGAACGTGGCAGAAGACTACATCAGGGCTTACTCCCCGAAACGTCGCCTACGCATCCCGCATAAAGGAAGAACTACTCCGCCCCTTTGTCTTTTCCTTTCTTTTCTTTTTGCTAACCTATATACTGGCAGTGAGCTGAGGTAATCGGTAGTTCCTAATCCCACTAAAAGATTTGAGGCCCCCGCGAGGCCCGCCGAGCTTTCTTTCCTCAACAGGGTTTCTAACATGAAGAAGGTCCCCCAAAAAGATTATTAGCGGGGCAGCTTAGCCCCAAGAAGGGAATCCGACGAGATCATAATCCTCTTTTCTAAGTTCCAATGCGGAATCATATAAACACATTAGATAATCGGAGAGGTCGCACCCATGTAGGCCGAACTCACAACAACGGGACAACATATATTTACAACATATATTTTCGCCAAGTAATAAAGAATATTTTTAGGCATTTCATGCTTCGAATAAGGCTATTTCAGCGTATTCACAGGAAAGACCTCTCCGCCAGATGTATCTCGAGATACTCGAAGACTTAAGAAATTTGATGTCCGGATGACCCCAGGGTCGGGACGCTGGGCTTATCAAGCCCTTATGAGGTAACTCTGAGCTCACGAGAAGCGGTCTTTAGGCTTAAACAACTGGATGACACATAGACTGCCGCCAATCACCATGTACTGGAAAATCTAAAATTGTAAGACCCTAGCTGGCAGCCTCGGCATAAATAGATCTATCCTACACAAAATGTAAGACCTCAATAGGCATGGCAAACTGTAAGACCTCTATAGGAATGTCAAATTGTAACACATCAACAGGCATGAAAATCCCGCAGTTTAGGCTATACGTCGCATTTGTAAGAATCCATAAACGGCATACCCTTGGTGCAGACGCCTAAAACTGCCATTTGGGATACAAAATAGCTACAACCAAACGCATGTGACTACGGTTAAACGGCTAATACAGCCAAAAAATGCGATTCAATTACGCCCGATTGTCGCTTATAAAACCCTCCAAATATACTTCAAAAAGAACCAGTTAAAAATAGGCTTCCCTCAACAGGCAAAAAATGAGTTCCGACCACGTCCGCTCCAAAATCACAAGAGCATCGATCTACTCGACCTACGAGGTATGAAACTTATAAGATGCTCAAAACATCGCCGGCTACGACTTGAAATGGATGTTCTTTCAGAAACGACGACGGATGTCGCCAGCTAAGCAAGCCTACGGGCGTTATATTAAAAGGTCTCTACGACCATACAGCGTAAGAGCCATTGTCGCTAGCTTGAAAATTGACAACTTAAGGATTAAAGTGAGCTCGTATTTTAATCGGATTCGGATACTGAATTCGAAATAGTTAACTAAGCAAGCCTATGGGCCACACACTAAAAGGTCTCAACGACCAAGTGGCATAAATGCCATTATCGTAGACCAAAAAATAATTAAGGATTGAGGGTCGATTATAGATTGAGTCATAATGCGACTCGGAGAATGGACCCAAAGATTATAAAAATTCCAAAGGGGAAGGCATAAATTCCACTATCGCTCGCCGAAAAGTCAATGATACTTGAGGGTCGATTATAGCTCGAGTCGTAATGTGACTTGGAGACTGGACCCAAAGATTACAAAATGCCTATGGGTACGGCATAAATGCCACTATTGCCGACCAAAATCTCAAGAAAATGTAAGGGTCGATTAAAGCCCGAATAGCAATGCAACTCAGAGACTGGACCCAAAAATTATAATACACCCATGGGCGCAACATCGATGCCACTACTGCCAGGCGGAATCTCAAGAAAATGTAAGGGTTGATTACAGCCCGTGTCATAATGCGACTCGGAAACTGGACTCGTAAAATTTCAAAATGCCTGAAGGTATGTCATAAACGCCACTATCACCGGCCAATGAATCCTAGAAACTTAAGGGTCGATTACAGCTCGAATCGCATCGTGACTCGAAGACCGGACCCGAGGGAGATTCAACCACAATATGCTTAAGGACACGACTCAAATGTGTAAGTCCCCGTGAAAACTTATACTCAAAACCTAGTAGCTCGTAGTGCCAAGTTGCGAATATGTGTTAGGAACCGCGGTTCAGACCCTTTGTACTAATCTAAGCATTTAAAAATCAAGAATCAAAGTTTTCTAAAAAACTGCTATTATGCGGTCCAGAATACGGTCGCAAATCAAGTATGCGAACCGCATTTCTATCACAAAGTGAGTCAGTGTGTTAGTTAAAATTGAGGTCAATATGTGGTACATTATGCGATCGCATAACAGGTATGCAAACCGCGTTTTTGTCGCAAACCCAAACAGAATGTTCAAATTTTTGGAGCACTTTTGCGGTCCATTATGCCGGCCACATCTCCTCTTTGTGATCGCAATTTCTATCGCATACCTGACTCGGGGCTCCAATTTTTCTAACTTTTAAACTCGACCCCCTATCGATATATTCGATATTATAGCTCTTTTTAAGCATATCTTCGTAGACTTTTAGAGAGAGAAAGAGGGTCTTTGAGAGGGAACGTGTCTCCCATCAAATTCTCCTTGAACCTTGCTAAAACATTGAAGAAAATCAAGTGAAGACACCTAATGTTTCATTCCCAAGAGGTAAGATTCATCACCTCAGCTCTTATTTCTACACTTAGCTACATGGGGTCAGTAGAGAAGTAATTCATGAGTATAAGAATGAAATTCTCTGCATGCATATCACACAACAGGATATTGGAAAGTAGAAAACTAAAAAGAAGGCAATTGGGGGTAAAAAATGATAGAAATTCCTCACAAAAAGGGGCTAAGATCACAATGCACCTTTAGTGTTTGATGATATGCTCGAACCAAGCTAGAATTTCAGTTTCGTCTCTAATTCTCGGTTCAATTTTTAATTCTTACACAATAGATCGAAGTGCTAAGAGTTCCAGAATTTTTTATGGATTAAGGAAAGCTATATTGAGGTATGTATGGTTAAAACCTCCTTTTATTAGAAATTGAGCTCCGTTGGCGTTTACGCAAATGTGGTAAGACTAGAACTTGTTAATGTACCGGTTGTCATTTTATATGAATTGGTGTGCAATTATATATGTACCATCATGAAGAACGTGCCTTAACGTGTGTAATAAACTATCCTTGATATCTAAAGATGTGTGAAGAATGCAAATGATGTGTTGACATGCCTGGGCTATAACCCAAGATTAAAACTATGATTTGTCTTGCAAACCATGTGAAATCCTACTCGTGTTTTCCATTTGAGTTGCTTTTGTATGTGCCTATGAACACAAACTGCTAGATGGACATTGCAAATGGAAAGGATGTGATAATTGTGGTCCTAAATGCCAATGAATGGATATGATATATGCAAAATAAAGATTCAAATGAGATGAATAATGAGAAAGGAACATTGCCTGGGTAATGCGGCCTTGCCGATCGGGCCGTAACCGGACACCATGACGCACACATGGTGGTGATGTGCAACTATTGAAACCCGAAAAAGGGAAATAAAATGGTGATTGAAGTATATGTCTCAAATGAGGCGACCTAACCGGTCGGGTTGGGATCAGACTTTGCTCAATATAGATGTGGTGTTGAGAACCATGAAGAGTATATGAAAGAAATACCACAAATTGAATTATGGAAATCTCATGCAGGATTATGTTGCTTATATATATGTAATGATGTGGTGTCCGGTTCAAACCTTTGATTTACTCTTGTGATTTCTTTGATTCTTGATTGATAGTTCTTTCTAGTAAGAGGGTGTTTAGTTATACATACTAGTACTATTCCATGGTACTAACGTCCCTTTTGCTAGGGGCGCTACATTTTTTTAAATGAATGTAGCTGGCTCCATTGCAAATAGTGCCAACCGTGCGTAGCAGGTTACCTTGTTCTCAAAGTCTTGGTGAGCCCATTCCTCCTTCAAGGGGTTGTATTGTATATCATTTATTGTTGTGGATTTCTATTTTGAGGTATAGCTGGGGCCTTGTTGCGGCCACTATTGTACTCATCCTTTGTATCCTTAGAGGCTCCGTAGACACGGGTGTGGGTCATGCATGGGTGTTGTGGGAGCTCATAAACTATGTTGTAATTAGAAAACTCCTGCTTTGTATAAATTGCAACCTTATGGAAATTTCCGAAACTAACTTAAACTATAGATTAAGCTTGTAACATGGACTTAGTTATCATTACTGAATATACACCCTTTCCTTGTCTAAATAAAAATGGAAACGTGGTTATCTTATTCATAAAGAGTGGGGTAAAAAGTGTGTGTTAAGGCTTGATTGGTTGGGTTCACCCGATCGAGCATCGGTCGCGTCTCCCGAGGTTGGTGTATGGAAAACTTGGTATCAGAGCCTAAGGTTTTAATGTGTCCTAGGATGTCTTGGAGTCGCGTCTAGTAGAGTCCTTCTTATCAGTGTGTAGTCGACCACATATATAAGTTGGAGGCTATTCGGACATTTAGGAATTCCACCCTTCTTTGATATTCTGGATCGTGCGGTGAAATTGTTCCCTCCCTAATCAGTGCATTGTTTTATCTTTCAGTAAATGGCACCTAAGAAGAAAGTGAGAATCGGCCAAACAATCAATGCCACCTCAGAAGTGGCTGGTGATTCACTACTTGATGTTGCGGGTGAGGATAGTTGCCCTACTATTACTCTTCCTGATCCCTCTATTCCAGAGCAGACTACCCCATTTCCTATACCTGCGGAGGGCACCACTATCCCTCCTGTAGATACTCATGTCCCGCCTCTAGCCCCAGCTTCTGGTTCTAGTATTTCTGATGGGGATCTTATGGGAGCTATTCAGATGTTGACCCAGCTAGTGGCCTCTCAAGCCCAGAGGTCAGGTATTGCACCCAGTTAATCATCTAGCCAGCAATAGGATTCCACCAGTTCCATGGTGAACAGATTTTTTCAGTGAGACCCTCCAATATTTTTGGGTGCCAATCTAGAAGAGGACCCTCAGAATTTTATTGATGAGATGCACAAGACTCTCAGGGTCATGCGTGCGACTGAGATAAAGGGAGTAGAGTTGGCTGCCTATTGTCTGAAAGGGGTGGCCTATGCGTGGTTTGAGTTATGGGAGGATTCCCATGAGGAGGGGAGCCTTCCGGCTAGGTAGAGTGAGTTTGCAGATGCCTTCATAGATCACTTCCTGCCTGCTAAGATAAGGGCAACACATGCACCACAATGGAGGCCAGAGTACGCTGATTTGTTCAGGGCCTTAATTCTCTGACCATTAATAATGTTTCTACGACTGCATTGAATTCTGATATGAACTATGGGAGGATGGTTACGTTCGCTCAGGCCACAGAGAGCCGTAAATTGAAGAACATAATGGAGAGAGAGGGTAACAGCAAGGCCCGGTCTATGGGATACATGGGAGAGTCCTAAGGTGGGGCAAGATCAACTTTCAAGGGAGGATCATTAGGGCCTTCCCAACCTATTTCCCAGTCTTCAGCTAGCGCACCGCCATCAGGGCCCTGCCAACAGCAGTGGAGTCATTTCAGGCCCAGTCAGGGCAACAGGGGATCCCATCAGCGGGGTCGATCGGGAGAGAGGTCCGAGCAATAACAGAGGTCCCCTTGCCCAGGTGGAAGAAGATGCACTCGGGGATTTGCTATATGGAGTTACCTATATGCTATGGATATGGTATGACAAGTCAAATCCATAGACATTGTCATGTATCGTGCCATGGAGCGGGCACAGGCACAGCTCAACCTTCCAGTTCAGTAGCTGCTACATTTTCAGCCCGTTCTCCAGCTCGAGTATTCCCAGCACCCCCAGGGCGTGGTACAGCTAGGGGTGGTGCACAGAGTTTAGGAGGACACAGCCGGTTCTATGCTATGAGTGGTTGCCAGACTGCATAGGCTTCTCCAGATATTGTCACAGGTATTCTGACTGTCCAATCTCATGATGTGTATGCACTTATTGATCCTGATTCCACCCTGTCCTACGTTACCCCTTTTGTTGCTATGGAATTTGGGATAAAACTAGAACAACTTCATGAACCATTCTCACTATCTACCCCGGTGGGTGAGCCTACTTTGGCCGCTCGAGTCTATAGAGGGTGTATTGTCACGGTGCGTGGTAAGGATACTATAGCCGATCTAGTTGAGTTAGGAATGGTCAACTTTGATGTAATAGGGAATGGATTGGCTTTATTCATTCTTTGCCAAAATTGATTGTCGGACTAGAACTATTAGGCTTGAATTCCCTGATGAACCCGTTATTGAGTGGAAGGGAGATAATGTAGTGCCTAGAGGTCAGTTTATTTACTGCCTTAAGGCCGTAAATATGATCAAGAAGGGGTGTATCTATCATCTAGTTCTCGTTGCAGATACCAATGCCGAGGCACTTAGCCTTGAATCTATGCCAGTTGTGAATGAATTCCCGGATGTCTTTTCAAATAAGCTCCCTGGGATTCCACCAGACAAGGAGATTTGTTTTATGATTGATGTGATGCCAGACACGCAGCCTGTATCAATTCCACCTTAAAGAATGCCACCGGTAGAATTGAAAGAGCTAAAGGAGCAATTGAAGGATTTGTTATAGAATGGCTTCATCCGACTGAGTGTGTTGCCATGGGGCATACCGATCTTGTTTGTAAGGAAGAAACATGGATCGCTGCGGATGTGTATTGACTACCGGCAACTCAACAAAGTCACAATAAAAAAGAAATATCCTCTACCAAGAACAGATGACTTGTTTGATCAATTGTAAGGTGCTACGTGTTTCTTAAAGATTGATTTGCGGTCCGGGTATCATCAATTGAAAATAAGGGAGCGGGATATTAAAAAAATAGTTTTCACAACTCGGTATGGGCACTTTCAATCTACGGTAATGTCTTTTGGGTTAACAAATTTCCTGGCAGCATTCATCGATCTTATGAATCGAGTCTTCAAGCCCTTTCGAGACTCCTTTGTGATACTGTTCATTGACGATATTCTAGTTTATTCCCAAAGTCGGTGGACCACGCGGACCATCTCAGGTCAGTTTTGCGGAGTCTTCAACAACATCAATTGTATGCAAAAATTTCAAAATGTGAATTTTGGCTAGAATCTGTCGCCTTCTTGGGTCATGTCATTTCCAGGGAAGGAATTATGGTTGATCCTCAAAAGATAGAAGCGGTGAAGAATTGGCCTATACCTACCACTCCAACGGAGATTCGTAGTTTTTTGGGTTTGGCTGGGTACTACAGAAGAGTTGTGCAGGGATTTTCTACTCTTGCCTCTCCATTGACTAAATTAGCACATAAAGCAATTAAATTCCAACTGTCCGATGCTTGTGAAAAGAGTTTTTAGGAATTAAAATCGAGGTTGACAACACCATCCGTATTAACCCTGCCAGAGGGTACAAAGGGGTTTATGGTGTATTGCGATGCTTCAAGAATCGGGCTTGGGTATGTGTTATTGAAACATGGCAAGGTGATAGCTTATGCTTCCAGGCAGATCAAAAATCATGAAAAGAATTACCTAACTCATGACTTATAATTGGCCGCAGTTGTGTTTGCTCTAAAAATATTGCGACATTATCTATAAGGGGTCCATGTGAATATATTCACCGACCACAAGAGTCTCCAGTATATTTTCATGCAGAAGGAGTTGAATCTGAGATAGAGAAGATGGTTAGAGGTACTGAAGGACTACGACATCGACATTCTCTATCACCCGGGAAAGGCTAAAGTAGTAGCCGATGCTTTTAGTTAGAAGTCTATGGGGAGCTTAGCTCATATGAAGGCAAACCTGAGACTGTTGGCGAGTGAGGTTCATCAGCTGGCTAACTTGGGAGTTCGCTTGGCGGATTCTAGTGAATGACAAGTAATTGTGCAAAATAGAGCCGAATCATCGCTCATGTCGGAGATGAAAGAAAAGTAATTCAGTGATCCATTGCTAGCACTACTTAAGGAAGGGATCCATAGTCATAAGACGTCAAATTTTTGCTTAGGCATGAATGATGGTACCCTACGTTACCAAGACCGCCTATGTGTTCCAGATATCGACGGTCTTTGGGAAAGGATCATGGCAGAAGCTCACACATCTAGGTATTCCGTGCACTTGGGTTCTACGAAAATGTATCATGATCTCAGAGAGATTTATTGGTAGAACAACATGAAGAGGGATGTGGCGGACTTTGTTGCAAAATGTCCGATTTGTCAGCAAGTCAAGGCCGAACATCAAAGGCCCGGTGGACTGGCTCAAAGCATAGAAATCCCGATGTAGAAATGGGAAATGATTAACATGGATTTTATGGTAGGGCTGCCACGCACTCTGTGCACGTTTGACTCAATTTGGGTAATCGTGGATCGACTCACAAAATCAGTGCACTTCGTGCCAGTTAAAGCAACTGACACACCGGAACAGTATGCTCAGTTGTATATGAAGGAAATAGTCAAGTTACATGGCACACCAGTCTTAACCATATCAGTTCGAGGGGCTCAGTTCACAACCAACTTTTGGAAGAAGTTTCAGGAAGGTTTGGGTACGCAAGTAAATCTTAGCACATCTTTTCACCATTAAACTGATGGGCAAGTAGAGAGGACCATTTAGCACTTGAGGATATGTTGTGTGTGCTTGTACTCTTGATTTCAAAGGTAGCTGGGATGACCATTTTCCACTCATAGAATTTGCCTACAACAACGGCTTTTACGCTAGCATCCAGATGGCACCATTTGAGGCATTGTATGGTAGGAGATGCAGGTCTCCCATTGGGTGGTTCGATGTTAGCGAAGTGGAATTGATAGGGCCATACCTCATGCATCAGGCCATGAAAAAGGTCAAGATTATAAAGGAAAGGTTGAAAGCTGCTCAAAGTTGCCAAAAGTCTTACTCGGATGTTCGTCGCAGAGATTTGGAGTTCAAGGAAGATGATTGGGTATTTTTGAAGGTTTCCCCTATAAAGGGTATCATGTGGTTTGGGAAAAAGGGAAAGTTGAGTCTGAGGTATATCGGATAATAAATAATTATTCAGAGGATGGGTCAGGTGGCATACAAGCTCGATCTTCCACCCGAAATGTCATTGGTCACCCGGTCTTTCATGTGTCTATGTTGAGGAAGGTAGTGGGAGACCCGTCCACTATTGTACCATTTGAGACTATTGAAGTCAATGAATAATTGTCATATGAAGAAGTTCCAATTTCCATTCTTGATAGGCAAGTTCATAAATTGTGAAATAAGGAAATTGCAACGGTGAAAGTGTTATGGCGGAATCAGCAAGTTGAGGAAGCCACTTTGAAAGTCGAGGATGAAATGAAAAAGAAGTACCCGCATTTGTTTTTTTTTTGGCAATCCACTAGGCAAGTGCCTAGGGCTAGTTTTTTTATTAATAACATAAATGGAAAATACAACAATTAGGAAAAGTACAAATAAGGGGGACAATAGCACCGGTATTGTTACCCATATAACACAAACTGGGCTAACCTTACCGTACTAATCCTATTGAGGCTTGCCATCCTCGCCTACTAACAAGCATGTAAAAAATATGAACTTGAAAGGACCAAATATTCTATGATCATCAAAGTGTTTATAACATACTCTGTGATGAGATTACAGATGAGAATACTAATAAAGTGGTAGAATAAAATGTAGCACCAATTTGATTCTTGTCCCTTTTTTCCAGCCTTGTAAAATCTTCAATTTGTAATTCTTTGTCGTTTTCATCCACAATGTTCAAAATGTATTCAAAAATCATCGTTTATTTTTTGAACGGTTGGACCTCGTTGATAAAGTTGGGGCAGCCTGTTTTTGTTTGGCAGCTCTCATTGGAAGTCTCCTAACAATTGCTTCCTTGTCGGACCTTGTTGCAATTTTCATTCAGATAGGACCTGCTTTGCTTGTTCCAATATGTTCCTCCATAGTATTTGGTGGGTTATCTAAGTGGTGAATGCATGTGCGACAAGGAGGCTTACTTGGAATGAAATCTGGAGCCTCCAACTTGTTCTTTAATTTTCCAGTCAAAGTATTTTCAAAATATAGCATTTGAAGTTCATCCTTGATATCTCTTTCAAAACGATGGCTGGCAAATTGAAACATTAGTTTAAGACCATTTTCCTGCTCCCTTTTCAAATTTGAGCAATTTAATTTATTTGACAAAGTAACCAAAGGTTGCTTGATCATGGGATCCTCCATGAACTGCTCACATTGCACAGCAGTTGCTGCAATCTGCTTCTACTTCGCATTTTTCTTCTTCTTCTTCTTTCTTGTTGTTGTCTATGGAGTGATTTCAATTAGCTGCTGCTATCTTGGATTTGGTGCTGTTTCATTTCGATCACCAATAGCAGCTGGAGTGTATACAATTTGCTGCTTCTGCCTTCTAGATTTATTGTCTGCTGCCTTTGCCTTTGAGCTATTAACCATTGTGCTCGTTTCAATCTGTGTAAAGCCTGTAGTCTGTTGTCCATCCATGAAGATAGTAGGGAAATGTTGTTGTTGTGCTGTATTTGGATGCGACTGTGCATCACATTGAGTGTGTGCACGTTTTTGTTGTTGCCCAGGATAATGATCATGAGCATAAGAAGCTTCTTGATCCCTCAATTCTAGACTTATGTTCTTGATGAATTCCTTATCATTACCTGTAGATAATAGAGGATGTGCAGAACCACAACTATATTCACCAATCGACTCAACGCTTTGAGAAGGAATTTCTTATGTCGATGTATTCAAAGTGACCAAAGGTTGATTGGCAATGGGATTGGCATTCAGAATCATGGTAACCTGAGCATCTTTGATGATTTTCTCCACCTGAGGACTAGAAAATTTCAGCTTGGAGGGGCTGAACACACCCTTCACCACCTCGCCTAAATTGCCCGTTGAAACATTTCGTCGAAAACTCACATTTTTCATCAGATTGTTACTGGGTGTATGTCAATTGCTACTACTGGAAACTGGGACTATTTGGTGGGTTGGATGAGCATTTTTAACGTTGTTGAAATAATTTCAACATCTTCATCTGCTGCAATTGCTATTGTTACATCCACAGCCTTTGAATCGTCGACAAGAACCATTTCTTTTGAGCCACTTACAGGAGAAACTAAAAATTCTGACTTCTGCTTTTGTTGTAAACCATATGGTGTTTTTGGATGGCTGGTTGTTGGTGTTGCCTCACATTCAAAATGTAACACCTCATAAGAATTTCTATGGTCCGATTTCTCTCACATTGCAGTTAAAAACTCATAACCAACTGTTGCTACTGATGTTGTTGTAGCACCAGTTTCTTCACACTCCAAAACTAAAGCTCCAGTTGTTGTCGATTGGCTTGTTGTTTTCCGTAACTGGGCACTACCTTTGCCCCTTGAGTTTTTAGGCTTTGATATTGTTCGATCCACAGTTGTTGTCAGGACAACAGTTGTTTTTAGAACTTTTGTTGTAATTTGCTTCATTCCAGCTAAAAGTTTAGGTTGGTTGGTCACTCCTCTCATTATCTTATGTCCTGTTGAGGCTGCATACTCCAGTTGCATTACATCTACATGAGTTTCCTTAACTTTTTCCTACACATTGTTTGATTCAAAACTAGCTTGATCTAACATTGCGTTTGCTGTAGCAGTATTCTTCCGAGCATGTTGATTAACTCCAGTTGAGTTCAATGGAATAGTAACTACAATATCAGTTGTCTCAGCTTCTGAAACCATAGGGGCTGGATCTACATCAGCATTCAATACACCTTTAATATGAGTACGTTGATCCAAAATTGCATTCCTTGTAGCAATTGCAGGATCGAAATGAAAAACACCTATTTGGATCCCTGATGACCAAGCATCATGTTTCACCAAATCCATCTTGTTTGAATTACGAGTTCGATCAGCTGCTATCTTTAAATCTGAAGCCATAGCTGTTGAAGTCAAATGACTAACGTCTGCACATTCCACTATTCTAACACCTGAATGAACTGGTCCAGTGACATGTTCAACCCCATCAACATTATTTGAATTAACAGCTCGATCCTTAGTAATTTTTAAGGAAGTAGCAGTTGCATTATACATCCTCGCAAAAACTGTAGAAGCAGATATATCGCTCAGATTTGTATCAACAGACATTGGCTTTTTGTTGACCTACTCCAGTTGCAGCACCTCATCAATAATACGCACTTGTGCATTTTGATTTTGTCCAGCTGACCATTAACAACACCAGTCCGTTGATCACCATTAACCAATCCTCTTTTTTCATTTAACAATTTCCTTAAGTCTCCTTGAAACTTCCCTCCATCATATTCAAATTCAGGAGCCTCCATCTGTTTTTCTTTTGAATTTTTTTTCAGAATCAAATGACAAACCTCTTCTTTATGACCTTGGTGCTTGCATACCTTGAAGTATGAAGGTAAGTTATCATATATAATCTCCTGGAACACCTCCAAAATCTTACCCGTAGAGTTATCTACATGCTGTAAACGTATCCTATTTGGCAACTTATCAGTGAGGTCTAGAATTACCTTAACTCTAGCCGTGCTAGGTCTTGATCTTGTTTGAGTAGCTTTATGAATTTCAATAGGGTAGCCAACTGCTGAAGCTATAGATAATAGATCCCTCTTCGCAAACATATCTGGTGCAAGGTTTGGCAGTGATATCCATATGACTGCCTTTGTTGTTTCTTCCTTGGATCAAATCCAATAGACTATGGGAAAATTCTACACTAATGCTCCTCTCCCTTATGCGCAAAATAAGTAACTGATCTTATCAACGACATTACAAAATCGTCAAACTAATCAAACCTTAATAAAATTTATCTTGGTGCTAGTAATCCAATAAAAAAATGTCCCTTGACTCCCAGTTGTTTAGGTAGTATAGTTCGAAGCTCCTTTAAATCTGGTGCTCTTGTTGATACTTTTACCACGATTGCCTGGTGCAAACCTTCCTCTTTGGCATACTGTTGTCGTTCCTTTATATCAAAAACCAGAGTTGGTTCTCCATGGAAATAACTTACTGCTTTTAGCCGTGTTTGATTCAACATACCAGTTGGGTTTGATTGAATAAGACGGCCATCATATGAATTTGTAGTTGTGATTTTTGGCCCATATTTAAGCTGGAAAATTGTAGAAATTCCATTGCAATTGGTGCTACAGTAGTCGCTTCTTCAAAATCATGAACTGAAGCATCTTGGGTGTAATCTGTAGCATTTTGGATGGGCTCTCCCACACCTTGAAGCTGGGGAGAGACAAAGGCATCCATGGCTGCTCAAAACAACATCATATCATTGATTTGTTAACGAAAATCTGGAAACAAATCTACGTGCTACAGTAAACGTGAAACATAAAATAAGATCTTTCCTCGCATTTCTTTGAATAGTCGTGTAATAGTTTTTTATGCATTTTGATTCCTACGAACTCTTATCTTGTGATTTAATCAATAAAAAATTGTCCCATTTTGGTTATATATGTTGCCTATGTGGTCATGGTTGATGTTGTACAGTACAAGTCATGTTATGTTAAGAAACATGTGTATGCTGTTAGGATGTGATTCTGGGGCTCTCTGACAGGTGGATAGGCTTAGATACAAAGCAAACTCTGACGAAATATTTGGAAATTTAGGGAGTTAGCCAAAATTGGAAACTATTAACAGGTTTTAGGTTGTAAAAGGCGGAAGATTGCATAATGAACTCATAATAAGTAACCCTTGATCCTCTTTTGTGGACGAATGATTTTAAGTGGGGTAGGATGTAAGGCCCTGTGAGAACTTTTACTCAAAACCTAGTAGCTCGTAGTGCCAAGTTGCGAACATTTGTTAGGAACCACGATTCAGATACTTTGTACTGATCTAAGCATTTAAAAATCAAGAATCAATGTTTTCCAGAAAAGTGCTATTATGCGGTCCAGAATGAGGTCGCAAATCAATTATGCGGACCGCATTTCTACTGCAAACTAAGTCAGTGTATTAGTTAAAATTGAGGTCAAAATGTGGTCCATTATGCAATTGCATAACACGTATGTGGACCGCATTTCTGCCGCAAACCCAAACAGAATGTTCAGATTTTTGGAGCACTTTCGCGGTCCATTCTGCGGGCCTCATTTCCTCTTTGCGATCACAAATTCGATTGCATATTTGACTTGGGGCTCCAATTTTTCTAACTTTTAAACCCGACCCTCTATTGATATATTCGATATTATAGCTCATTTTAAGCATATCTTCTGAGACTTTTAGAGAGAGAGAGGAGGTCTTAGAGAGGGAAAGTGTCTCCTATCAAATTATCCTTGAGCCTTGCCAAAAAATTAAAGAAAATTAAGTGAAGAAACCTAAATTTTCATTCCCAAGAGGTAAGATTCATCACCTCAGCTCTTATTTATAGACTTAGCAACATGGGATCAGTAGAGAAGTAATTCATGGCTATAAGAATGAAATTCTCTGCATGCATATCATACCATAGGATATTGGAAGATAGAAAACTAAAAAGAAGACAATTGGGGGTATAAAATGATAGAAATTCCTCACAAAAAGGGGCTAAGATCACAATGCACCTTTAGCATTTGATGATATGCTCGAACCAAGCTAGAATTCAGTTTCATCACTAATTCTCCGTTTAACTTGTAATTCTCACATAATAGATCGAAGTTCTAAGAGTTTCTATATTTTTTAAGGATAAAGGAACGCTATATTGAGGTATGTATTGCTAAAACCCCCTTTTATTAGAAATTGAGCTCCGTTGGCGTTTACGCAAATGTTGTAAGACTAGAACTTGTTGATGTACCGGTTGTCATTTTATATGAATTGGTGTGCAATTATATATGTATCAACATGAATAATGTGCCTTAACATGTGTAATAAACTATCCTTGATATTTAAAGATGTGCGAAGAATGAAAATCATTTGTTGACATGTCTGGGCTATAAGCCAAGATTAAAACTAAGATTTGTCGTGCTAACCATGTGAAATACTACTCGGGTTTGCCACTTGAGTTGCTTCTGTATGTGCCTATGAACACAAAGTGCTAGATGGACATTGAAATGGAAAGGATGTGATAATTGTGGCCCTAAGTCCCAATGAATGGATATGATATATGCTAAATAAAGATTCAAATTATATGAATAATGAGAAAGGAACAACGCCTAGGTAAGGCGGCCTAGCCGATCGGGTCGTCATCGGACACCATGACTCACACATGGTGGAGATGTGCAAATATTGAAACCCAGAAAAGGGAAATCAAATGGTTATTGAAGTATATGTCTCAATTGAGGCGACCTAGCCAGTCGTGTTGGGATAGGACTCCGCTCAAGATAACGGTGATGTTGAGAACCGTGATGAGTTTATGAAAGAAAAGCCAAAATTAAATTATGGAAATTTCATGCAAGATTATGTGGCTTATATATGTGTGATGATGTGGTGTCCGGTTCAAACCTTTGATTTACTCTTGTGATTTATTTGATTCTTGCTTGATAGTTCTTTCTAGTAAAATGGTATTTGGTTATACATACTAGTACCATTCCATGGTACTAACGTACCTTTTGCCAGGGGTGCTAAATATTTTTAAATGAATGTAGGTGGCTCCATTGCTGATAGTGCCGACCGCGCATAGCAGGTTACCTTCTTCTCAAAGTCTTAGTGAGCCCCTTCCTCCTTCAAGCGGTTGTATTGTATATCTTTTATTGTTGTGGATTTCTATTTTGAGGTATAGTCGGGGCATTGTTGTACTCATCCTTTGTATCATTAGAGGCTCCGTAGACATGGGTGTGGGTCATGTATTGGTGTTGTGGGGGCTCATAAACTATGTTGTAATTATAAAACTCCTGCTTTATATAAATTGTAACATTATGGAAATTTCAGAATCTAAGTTAAACTATGGATTAAGCTTGTAATATGGAATTAGCTATCATTGTTGAATATACTACCCTTCCTTGTCTAAATAAAAAGGGAAACATGGTTATCTTATCAATAAAGAGTTGGGTAGGAAGTGTGTGTTCATGCTTGCTTGGTTGGCTTCAACTGATCGAGCGCCGGTTGGGGCGTGAAAATCTTGGTATCAGAGCCTAAGGTTTGAAAGTGTTCTAGGATGTCTCGGAGTCGTGTCTAGTAGAGTCCTTCTTATCAGTGTGTAGTCGACCAAATCTATAAGTTGGAGGCTATTCGTACATTTAGGAATTCCACCATTCTTTGATATTCTGGATCGTGCGGTGAAACTGTTCCCCCCCTAATGAGTGCGTTGTTTTATCTTTCAGTAAATGGCACCTAAGAAGAAAGCGAGAATTGGCCAAACAACTAATGCCACCTTAAGAGTGGCTAATGATTCACTACTTGATGTAGTGGGTGAGGGTAGTTGCCCTACTATTACTCTGCCTGATCCCTCTATTCGAGAGAAAACTACCCTAGTTTCTATACCTGCGGAGGGCACCACTATCCCTCCTGTTGATACTCCTATCACGCCTCCAGCCCCAACTTTCGGTTCTAGTATTTCTGATGAGGATCTTAGGGGAGCTATTTAGATGTTGACCGAGCTAGTGGCCTCTTAGGCCCAAAGGTCAGGTATTGCACCCAGTTCATCATCTAGCCATCAAGGGATTCCACCAAATCCAGGGTGAACAGATTTCTTCAATTAGACCCTCTAGTATTTTTGGGTGACAATCCAGAAGAGGACCCTAATGATTTTATTGATGAGATGCACAAGACTCTCAGGGTCATGCGTGCGACTAAGACAGAGGGAGTAGAGTTGGCTGCCTATCTTCTGAAAGGGGTGGCCTATGTGTGGTTTTTGAGTTATAGGAGGATTCATGCAAAAAGGGGAGCCATCCGGCTAGGTGGAGTGAGTTCGCAGATGCCATCATGGATCACTTCATGCCTGCTTAGACAAGGGCAGTCCATGCAACAGAGTTTGAAAATTTGAAGCAAGGTAACAAGACTATGTGGGAGTACCACATGGAGTTTGCTCGCTTGTCCAAATATGGCATCCATATGTTGCCCACAATGGAGGCCAGAGTGCACCGATTTGTTCAGATCCTTCATTCTCTGATCATTAATAAGGTTTCTACGACTTCATTGAATTCTGATATGACCTACGGGAGGATGGTTAAGTTTGCTAAGGCCACAAAGAGTTGTAAATTGAAGAACAGAATGGAGAGAGAGAGGGTAACAGCTAGGCCCGATCTACGGGAAACATGGGAGAGTCACAAAGTGGGGGAAGATTAACTTTCAGGGGAGGATCATCAGGGCCTTCCCAGTCTATTACATAGTTTTCAGCCAGTGCACCGCCATCGGGGCCAAGCCAGCAATAATGGAGTCTTTTCATGCGCGGTCAAGGCAACAGGGGATTCCATCGGCGGGGTCGATCAGGAGAGAGGTCCGAGTAGCAACAGAGGTCCCCAAGCCCCAGGTACGGGAAGATGCACTCGTTGATTTGCTACATAGAGTTACCTATATGCTATAGATATTGGATGAGGGTTTATATCCAAAGACATTGTCGTGTATCTCGCCAGGGAGGGGGCAGGGGCACAACTCAGCCTTCCAGTCCAGCAGCAGCTACATGCTCAGCCCCTTCTCCAGCTTGATTTTTCCCAGCACCCGCAGGGCGTGGTGTAGCTAGGGGTGGTGCGTAGAGTTCAGGAGTACCCAGCTGGTTCTATTCTATTAGTGGCTACCAGACTATAGAGGCTTCTCCCGATGTTGTTACAGATATTCTGACTGTACAATCTCATGATGTGTATGCACTTATTGATCCCGGTTCCACCCTGTCCTACGTTACCCCATTTGTTGCTATGGAATTCTGGTTGAAACCAGAATAATTTCATGAACCATTCTCAGTGTCTACCCCGGTGGGTGAGTCAATTTTTACCGCACGAGTCTATAGAGGGTGTATTGTCACGGTGTGGGGTAGGGATACCATGGTCGATCTTGTTCGCTTAGGAATGGTCAACTTTGATGTAATAATGGGAATGGATGTGTTTTATTCAGGCTTTGCTGAAATTTTTTATTATTGGACTAGAACTATTAGGCTTGAATTTTTTGATGAGCCCGTTATTGAGTGGAAGGGAGATAATGTAGTGCCCAGAGGTCGGTTTATTTCCTACCTTAAGAACGCAAAGATGATCAAGAATGGGTGAATCTATCATCTAGTTCGGGTTGCAGACACCAATGCCGAGGCACTTAGCCTTGAATCTGTGCCAGCTGTGAATGAATTCCTGGATGTCTTTCCAGATGAGCTTCGTGGGATTCACCAGACAGGGAGATTAATTTTGGGATCGATGTGATGCCAGTCACGCAGCCTATATCAATTGCACATTACAGAATGGCACCGACAAAATCGAAATAGCTAAAGGAGAAATTGAAGGATTTGTTAGAGAAGGGCTTCATCAGGCCGAGTGTGTCGCCATGGGGCGCACCGTTCTTGTTTGTAAGGAAGAAAATGGATCGCTGCGGATGTGTATTGACTACCGGCAACTCAACAAAGACACAATCAAAAATGAATATCCTCTACCAAGAATAGATGACTTGTTTGACTAATTGCAAGGTGCTACGTGTTTCTCAAAGATTGATTTGCGGTTCGGGTATCATCAACTGAAAATAATGAAGCGGGATATTCCGGAAACAACTTTCAGAACATGATATGGGCACTTTGAATTTATGGTGATGTCTTTTGGGTTAGAAAACGCCCCGGCAACTTTCATGTATCTTATGAATCGAGTCTTCAAGCCCTTTCTAGACTCCTTTGTGATAGTGCTCATTGACGACATTCTAGTTTATTCCCGAATTCAGGGGGACCACGCTGACCATCTCAAGGCAGTTTTGCAGACTCTTCGGCAACATCAACTGTATGCAAAATTTTCAAAATGTGAATTTTGGCTAGAATCTGTCGCATTCTTGGGTCATGACATTTCGAGGGAATTAATTATAGTAGATCCTCAAAAGATAGCAGCAGTGAAGAATTAGCCTAGACCTTCCACTCCAACGGAGATTCGCAGTTTCTTGGGTTTTGTTGGGTACTACAGAAGATTTGTGGAGGGATTTTCTACTCTTGCCTCTCGACTGACTAAATTAAAGCAGAAAGCGGTTAAATTCCAGTGGTTCGATGCTTGTGAAAAGAGTTTCTAAAATGAAATAAAGGTTGACAACACTACCGATATTAACCTTGTCAGATGGTACATAGGGGTTTGTGGTGTATTGCGATGCTTCGATAATCGGACTTGGGTGTGTGTTAATACAACATGGAAAGGTGATAGCTTACGCTTCCAGGTGGCTCAAAAATCATGATGAGAATTACCTAACTCGCGACTTAGAATTGGCGGCAGTGGTGTTTGCTATAAAAAATTGGCGACATTATCTATACGGGATCTATGTAAACGTATTCACGGACCACAAGAGGTTCCAATATATTTTTAAGTAGACGGAGTTGAATCTGAGATAGAGAATATGGTTAGAGTTACTTAAAGACTACGACATCGACATTCTCTATCACTTGGGAAAGGCTAATATTGTAGCATATGCTCTTACTCGGAAGTCTATGGGGAGCTTAGCTCATATGAAGGCAAACCAGAGACTATTAGTGAGGGAGGTTCATCAGCTGGGTATCTTGGGAGTTCGCTTGGCAGATTCTAGTGAAGGAGGACTAATTGTGCAAAATAGAGCCGAATCGTCGCTCGTGTCGGAGGTGAAAGAAAAGCAATTCAGTGATCCATTGCTAGCACTACTGAAGGAAGGGTTCCATAGTCATAAGACCACAACTTTTTCCTTAGGCATGAATGATGGTACCCTACGGTACCAAGACCGCCTATGTGTTCCAGATATCGACAGTCTTTGGGAAAGGATCATGGCAGAAGCTCACATATCCAAGTATTCCGTGCACCCGGGTTCTACGAAAATGTATCATGATCTGAGAGAGATTTATTGGTAGAACAACATGAAGAGGGATATGGCGGACTTTGTTGCAAAATGTCCGAATTGTCAGCAAGTGAAGGCCGAACATCAAAGGCCATGTGGCTAGGCTCAAAGCATAGAAATCCCGATGTGGAAATGGGAAATGATTAACATGGATTTTGTGGTACAGTTGTCGCGCACTCCGCGCAAGTTTGACTCAATTTGGGTAATCGTGGATCGACTCACAAAATCAGCGCACTTCTTGCCAATTAAAGCTACCGACCCAGCGGAACATTATGCTCAGTTGTATATCAAGGAAATAGACAGGTTACATGGCACACCAGTCTCAATCAATTCAGGTTACATGGCACATACGTCTCACAATAGTCATGTAATAGCTTTTTATGCATTTTGATTCCTACGAACTCTTATCTTGTGGTTTATTTAATGAATAACTGTCCCATTATTGTTATATACGTTGACTATGTGGCCATGGTTGATGTTGTACATTACAAGTCATGTTATGTTAACTTAACATTTATATGCTATTAGGATATGATTTTGGGGCTCTCTGACACGTGGATACGCCTAGATACAAAGGAAACTCTGGCAAAATTTTTGGAAATTTAGGGAGTTAGCCAAATTTGGAAACTATTAATAGGTTTTAGGTTGTAAAAGGACGAAGATTGCATAAAGGACTCCTAATAAGTGACCCTTGATCCTCATTCGAGGACGAATGATTTTAAGTCGGGGAGGATGTAAGGCCCCGTGAAAATTTGTACTCAAAACCTAGTAGCTCATAGTGCCAAGTTGTGAATATGTGTTAGGAACCACGGTTCAGACCCTTTGTACATATCTAAGCATTTAAAAATAAAGAATCAAAGTTTTCCAAAAATTGCTATTAAGCGGTCCAGAATGTGGTTGCAAATCAAGTATGTGGACCGCATTTCTATGGCAAAGTGAGTCAGTGTGTTAGTTAAAATTGAGGTCAAAATGCAGTCCATTATGCGATCGCATAATAGGTATGTGGACCGTATTTCTGCCGCAAACCCAAATAGAATGTTCAGCTTTTTGGAGCACTTTTGCGGTCCATTCTGCTGCCCGCATTTCCTATTTGCGATTTTATACCTGACTTGGGGCTCCAATTTTTCTAACTTTTAAACCCGACTCCCTATCGATATATTCGATATTATAGCTCATTTTAAGCATATCTTCTGAGACTTTTAGAGAGAGAGAGAGGGTCTTAGAGATGGAAAGTGTCTCCCATCAATTTCTCCTTGAGCCTTGCTAAAACATTGAAGAAAATCAAGTGAAGACACCTAAATTTTTATTCCCAAGAGGGAAGGTTCATAACCTCAGCTCTTATTTCTACACTTAGATACATGGGGCCAGTAGCGAAGTAATTCAAGAGTATAAGAATGAAATTCTCTACATGCATATCACACCATAGGATACGGGAAGGTAGAAAACTAAAAATAAGGCAATTGGGGGTATAAAATGAGAGAAATTCCTCACAAAAAGGGGCTAAGATGACAATGCACCTTTAGTGTTTGATGATGTGCTCGAACCAAGCTAGAACTTCAGTTTCGTCTCTAATTCTCTGTTCAATTTGTAATTCTTACATAATAGATTGAAGTGCTAGAGTTCTGGAATTTTGTAAGGATTAAGGAAAGCTATATTGAGGTATGTATGGCTAAAACCCCATGTTATTAGAAATTGAGCTCGATTGGCGTTTACGCAAGTGTGGTAAAACTAGAACTTGTTGATGTACCGGTTGTCATTTTATATGAATTGGTGTGCAATTATATATGTATCAACATGAAGAATGTGCCTTAACGTGTGTAATAAACTATCCTTCATATTTAAAGATGTGTGAAGAATGCAAATCATGTGTAGACATTCTTGGGCTATAAGCCAAGATTAAAACTAAGATTGGTCATGCTAACCATGTGAAATGCTACTCGTGTTTGCCACTTGAGTTGCTTATGTATGTGCCTATGGACACAAATTGCTAGATGGACATTGAAAATGGAAAGGATGTGATAATTGTGGACCTAAGTGCCAATGAATGGATATGATATATGTGAAATAAAAATTAGAATGAGAAAGGAACAACACCTACCCGATCGGGCCGTGATCGGACACCATGCCGCACAGATGGTGGAGATGTTCAAATATTGAAACCCGAAAAAGGGAAATGAAATGGTGATTGAAGTATATGTCTCAAATGAGGCGACCTAGCCGGTCGGGTCAGGATCGGACTCCGCTCAAGGTAGCGGTGGTGTTGAGAACAGTGATGAGTATATGAGAGAAATGCCCCAAATTGAATTATGGAAATTACATGCAAGATTATATGGCTTATATATATGTGATGATGTGGTGTCTGGTTCAAACCTTTGATTTACTCTTGTGATTTCTTTGATTCTTGCTTGATAGTTCTTTCTAGTAAAATGGTGTTTAGTTATACGTACTGGAACAATTCCATGGTATTAACGTCCCTTTTACCGGGGGCGCTACATTTTTTTAAATGAATGTAGGTGGCTCCATTGCGAATAGTTCCAACTGCGTGTAGCAGGTTACCTTCTTCTCAAAGTCTTGGTGAGCCCCTTCCTCCTTCAAATGGTTGTATTGTATATCTTTTGTTGTTGTGGATTTCTATTTTGAGGTATAGTCGGGCCCTTATTGCCGGCATTGTTGTACTCATCCTTTGCATCCTTAGAGGCTCCGTAGACATGGGTGTGGGTCATGTATGGGTGTTGTGCTGGCTCATAAACTATGTTGTAATTATAAAACTCCTGCTTTATATATATTGTAAAATTATGAAAATTTCGGAAACTAACTTAAAGTATGGATTAAGTTTGTAATGTAGAATTAGCTATCATTGTTGAATATACTACCTTTCCTTTTCTAAATAAACAGGGAAACATGGTTATCTTATTAATAAAGAGTGGGGTCAGAACTGTATGTTAAGGCTTTCTTGGTTGGGTTCACCCGCTCGAGCACCGGTCACATCTCCTGAGGTTGGGGCATGACAAAATATTACCATCGTCAGCCGATTAAATCCCAGGCCACGCGCCCACGAAGTCGTTTCAACCTAGAAGCACAAAGGACCATCGCCCTCAGCCCATGCAAGTGGGAAAGAGCCTGAAAGACAATTAAAGCTCGAGTCGCAACACGACTCGGGGGCAGACCTGAAACAATCGGAGACGACAAAATGTCCAGGGGAAAAAGATGAAAACAGCTGCCACCTACCCGCACGAGCACAAAGGTTCAAGTATAATAGGGCTCGAGTCGGAGAGTAAGCCTAAACAGTCAGTCCCAACAACGAAGGCTCCAGCACCTATTCGCACTAAAAAACACATTTAATCGCCCCGGGTCCGTCCAATCAGTCCTGGGTCCATGAGGTCCTCGCCGAACTCCCAAAACCCGTCTACACGATCGAAAGACACGACACAAAAGTGTACAAAAGTAATAGAGATTAAAAATTCTTATCGTATTACATGCGCGAAAAAAGCATTCTCCACCTATAGACACGCCCTGCGCGTATCCAAAACAAAACGACAAAAATGGTGGAATCTGCATTCTATGCCAAAGGGCTACAACTTGTAAAATTTTCCCTCCGCAACGTCAACAAGGAGTGATCGAGTGTCACACTCATCCGCCCTTGCTCGAGCCAATTCCTCCGAGAGAATGAAGCCCCTCGCACTAACCTCCTCGAATGCCTCTCTTCGGGATCGGTAGAGAACATATTCCTCGATCCTCTTCTCCTAGTCGAGGGCTCGCTTCAAATCATATTGGGCATCTGAAGCATCCTTTATACAAATCACCATTTCACGATCAGCCCTGGTTCAGTTCAATGCCGCTTCTGCCCGGGCATCGATTATCTCGGATCTTACCTTCGAGAGATTAGACTCAAGTCTCTTATTCATATCCACTTGAACTTTGGCATTGTCACAGGCAAGTTGAGTCGGACCTCGAAGGCAGAGACCTTAGTCGAGGCACTCGCCTCCTCTAAAGCTTGAGCCTGCACTTGGTTGCTTTGCTACTCGCAAGCAGCCCCAACGCGGTTTACATCGCCCTTAAGGTACTTAAAAGCCTCCACCCTTTTCTGCAACTGATACAACAAGAGGAAATTAGCCTTAAAGTTAGAAAGAGACAAAGCACGTACTACAGGAAATTACGTGCCCATCAAATAGCTCTCATAGTTTGAGCTCTGGTACGCCTCATATCGCCAATGAAAGATTCAATGAGATGAGGAAGATGCGGGATACAATGAAACTATGCACAAACTCACCACAAAGTCAAGATGATGGATTTCCTCCAGATCAGAACACGCTCCTGTTGATCATACCCTAGGACCCTAGAAAAGCTGTCCCCGGGCACGACGTGTTAGCTCAAAGGAGTCGTTGGTCGGGAATCAGGTGCTCTGGGAACAACAGACTCGGACGATGCCGCATCCTAAAAAGTATGAGCCTGACCAGCATCGCTAAAGGCTCTATCGCACTGTGGGCTCCAATCCCTCTTATTATTGTCATCCCTTGGCCCGGAGGCTAACGACTCCATCTCCTCTCTGAAAAAGCGGTCCTCGCCCCAAGGAACCGCCCGATATCTGCAAACGACAAATCTAGTACAGAAGAGATGGGAAAATGTTACCTTGGGTACATGGCAGCAGGGGAAACGCAACATACCCATGTACCTTGATGTTCCGCTCCCCACCTGACATGAAACACAGCTCGCCACCTGCGCTCATCACAAGACGAATGGATCACCAGCCTCTGGACCAAGTCGGGCAGGTCATGGACTTCACCCGATGTCCACGAAGTTGCTGCAACAAAGGAAATGACGTTGTTACTTAGCTGATTTTCGCTATGAGCAAAATCTGAAAAGGCGACAAAAGCGCCTCACTCACGTGCATGATTCAACCCTTCGGGAAATGGCGAAAAATCCACAGGGATGATATCAATCGTTTGGACTCGGACAAACCAACTGGCCCATTCTCGGTCCCTCCTCATCGTCAACAATGAAAGTTGTGGACGAATGACCCTCGGTGATGAAAAGGCCGATATAGCCTGATGAGATGATCAAGCGTGAACTCGAGCCTGACTTTCTCTATGAAGAATCTCATCATCAACATCGTTCGCCAAAACGATGGATAAATATGCACCAGGGTAACCCGATACTTCAAGCAAAAGTCAAGCACAACCCTATCTAGAGGACCAAATGCAAAAGGGTATAGGTGCACACTCAAGAACCCATCAGCAGACTACGCGATGCCTTTATCTGGGGAAACCACGTGCACTATTGCCCCCTCGCTCCACCTACAGTATCGCCTTGCCATCTCCAGGTGTTCCTCTCTTGCCAAGGACACCGTCTCCAGAACGAAATCATTCGGCTGCCGAGCATAGAGAACATCACTCTCCGCTCTTTTACATGTTCGTCCCGAAGTGGTCTCCATGACTGTGGTTAAACTGACAAAATAAAGCAAGGGCGAGCACTAACACTTTTCACACTTAAAGAGATGACGAGCCCTATGCCGAAACATAAGTACAACTACCTAAAAATAATGAAGTCTCACAAAAAAAGCAAAAGCCGCCCCACTTATATGCAAGAAGAAACGGCAATTCACGTGCTCG
Organism: Nicotiana glauca; assembly: GCA_026770625.1. Taxonomy (NCBI): domain Eukaryota; kingdom Viridiplantae; phylum Streptophyta; class Magnoliopsida; order Solanales; family Solanaceae; genus Nicotiana; species Nicotiana glauca. The sequence continues at coordinate 205,468 of MU740889.1, read as the reverse complement.
ATGAAACTTCTGGAAAGTCAACGGCCTCAATACAAATCAACGGGTCAATATCCAATCTAGAAAACACCCTCCAACAAGAAGTCGAGACTCGATGAGCCGTGCATATTATCTCCATGCTCGAGGCAGTATTCTACGTTAGGAGCCCTCGGCCCCAAGAAATAGGGCCTGGATGAGCTCTAAAATGCCAGTACTAGACACAAGGTAAGCACCTGGTCTCGTAATCCCCTCTCCCTAAGAATAGGTGTAAACCACGAAAGCTTCGATCACCAAAGCTCCACGAGGGCCAAAGGAAGAGCTCAAACACAGGCAAAATCCTAAGCCGAAGCCAACCTTATACATCCTAAAATGGTTATCTACCTCAAGATCAATAAGGACCCCTGGGTGCCCAAGGGTAACCTTCATCCGGAGCAACACTCCTGAAGACCACGAAACTAGATGCGTGATCTCAAAACAATTTGGAGGGCCTCGATAGCCTGAACTTATCAGATCGGTCCACCATTAATCTGAAATACGACAATTGGTCGGAGGAGAGCCATGTGAATCAGCCGGAGACCAGAATGAACCCTTACGACATATATCAATGGCCAACAAACAAAAGAAGACATTCGAAGAGCCCCAAAGGGCGTAAGAGCATACAGATACAATACGAATTATAGGAAGCAGAAGTGAGCAAAATAAATTATTATTTATGAATTTTTGTGTATAAGCCCGTAGGGTCATTACATACAAATTGCAAAGCCATACAAGAATCTACACCTAAAGTGGAGGAACGAAAGGATGTAGATGTGATGAAACCCGGGCGCCCGATCCGCCCTCGAGAATCCATCTCCGATATCAGCATCTTCGGGTGCCGGACCCTCGAGCCTATGTCCTCGAGGGTGATTCCTTCGACCTCTACATCCCATATGTTCCCAGCTCAATCCCCCGAGGGATCTCCGCCGGAGAAGACGAAGGAGGGGAAAATAAGGGGACGTAGATGAGGTAGAGAAAATATACATGGCCCGCCAAAGACAAAGGTTAAAGATTCGGCGGGCCCGGCCTCAATAGCCGGCAGTGCCACTTTATCCCTGGGAAAGGAAAAACCCAGGGATGAAGTGTCACACAAAGCCTGGGTAGGAGAGTGAGCAGCGGTGCGTAATCTGAACAACCATCTACGCAAAGGGGAAACCGACTCCCCATCCATCACTACCTCGAGCCAACAGCAATAGAAAAGGCCAACATTCCGACCCGTAACAGTAGCGGGACAGCGTGCTTATGTTCAGCGAATGGAGGCCCCGGTAGAAGGTCACAACGCAATCCAAAGGAACTCCTCTAAACAGCCTTGAGATCGAAAGCCTCTATCATGATGTTCAAAGGTAAAAGAAGATGATGAAAAGGAAAAGATGAGCGTGCCAACCGAAGTGTTGAGGTGGGAAAAACAATGCCAAACACTCTTATTTATAGGAAAAAATGACACGGTCATCGAGGCTCTTGAAGATTGACCGGCGAGTGCAATTACGGCTTCCTTGAAAAAACAAATCAACAGCAGTACTTTTTCCTTGAGGAGCGGAAATGAATGAGTACCGAGTAGGAATCTATGAGATGTGTCGTCTATCACAAAAGATTGTTCCACGATTCCACTCGCCAGCATAATGTCGCCAGAAGGAGCTCGAGGAGTCAAATGTCAGAATCATTTCCCATCACTTCGACATGGGAAACGCATAGACTATCTGTACATGGAAAAATTAGAAAACTAGATTTCTAGCTACCATGATATTTCAGAATCATGCCCCGAGACCCCGAGGGCGGGAGGCTGTGATAGGGTTCTCAGCCTTGGGGCTCGTCGAAGCCTGACTTGGAGGAAACGGAGGCCGAGATCAGAATAGAAGAGGAAGTCCCCTAGGCACATGGCCACGTCTGACAGGTCCAGCCTATCTAGAGCCTACTATGAGGCCTTACATCAAGCCGTCCCATATTCGTATTCTTGTAATTAATACACATGTACTTATAGACGAGTTCCCCTCATATATAAAGGGGACTCACCCTACCTTGTAAGGCACTAATGTTGCTCCACTTCTCCAAAAATGCAATAATCTCTCTCTCTCTCTCTATCATACTTCTAAACTATCAATCTTCATTGGCCCGAGGCCTCTTGAGTACTTTATCATTTTCTCTTTTGTTCTTCATCACTTTGATTAATATTGATAATATAGAGCCTTGCTTAGCTATATTTTATCATGTTATCCCTTTCCCGACTGCCATTGACAGCTTGAGATAGGCTCGAATCCCGTCCCCGAGGTATCAGCACGCCGACTTTGCATCCGTGCAACATTCCCTTAGTGGTTCGATTACTACCTTGCTTAACTCGCTTTTCGTCACTTTACTTCGCGTTTTCAGCACTAACTGCCCTAAAAAAATTAGCTCGGGAATAGATCACATATTTTTAGAATCTCATTTACAAATTTAATTGTTGTTACTATTTTCACGGTAAACACAATTTTAATGTAATTGCAAACCCACGATCTTCTGGAATCTGGACACACGCACTACAACTTTTACCAATTTCTTGGTCTTTCATATTTGTTGTTTAATTTATTTTTTGAATCTTCTCTTTGACTTTTGTATGCGGAAAAATAGGAGGGTCCAATTTCTTGTTGTTAGTTCATTTCGGAACAACATCTCGTGGCCTCGAGCACGCGAAGCTGTGATCCAGTTTCCTCCCTCGAAGCTCTTTGAAACATGTCCTAAAGGGAGTACCGATCAAGGCTAAAGTAAGAATTTGGGAGTTCTCAAGACACGCAGGTGTGTCTGACAAAGCTGTTTTGCCCAGAACCTACCCAGAACCTGTATCAGGGTGTCATGTCTAGCCGTCCTATCTCCCTATATTTTCAATTAATGCATTTTGTACTATGATTGGACTCCCCTCCTATATAAAGGGGATTCCTATCTTTTTATAAGCCTTCTCCTGATGTTGCTCCAATTATTCTACATAATAAAAATAACAACTCTCTCTCTATTTTCTCTATAACCTACTCACTCGACATTACCACTTTCATTTATTATGTTCATACTTGTTCTTTGTTTAGTTCTTATTACTGGCCATAAAGAGCCTCCATCAATTATACTCTAATTGTTAGTGTAAGGCCCCGAAATTTTTTTTTTTTTTTCGAGTAATTTAAGATTTCGTCGTGCCAAGGTAGGCTAAATTATTTTATTTTGTGTGCAAATGAGGATTTATGATATGATGGATATCAATTGGATATGTTAATAAGCTTATAAGTCGTATTAGAAGTGATTTGGGGTCTAAGGAGAGGCCTAAGTCTAAGCCAAGTTGGAAAATTGCATATTAGACGAAATCTGTAAATGAGTGCGCACAACACCTTACTTCGAAAGATCATATATCCGGTTATATAAGGACTTGTGTGATGCACAACCTATTGAATTAAAGCCCTTTGAGTGTAGTTTCCAACTCAACAAACTGTTCATCATTTGGAGGTGTATACAGAAAGTTATTATCTTTTTACTGGGAATGTGTCAGTAGCGCGGCCTAAGCGCGGGAGCGCTAGTAGCCCGCGCTAATTGAGTTATATTCTGCCTCACTAGCGCGGGATTAGTACTGGCGCGCTAGTGTCAGGCCTCTAAATACACCTAAGGACGGGAAACGATGGACTTTGAGTCATTTCTCAAGCCTAGGGCTTCCCCAAAACCCCCAATTCGATCAAGGCACCCAATTGCACTCCTAAGGTAAGCTTTTAAGTGTGTTTTCATGGTGATTTCACTTCTCAATCACTAGTCACAACATGATTTTGATTGAATTACATAGGATTTCTTCAAAATCTCAACAACACCCCAAAGTTGTCTTTCAAGATTTGGTCTACGAGAGGTTTGTCTATCATCTTTAACTACTCTATGGTGATTATTTATGTATGATATTGTATATGCCGAGGATTCATAGTTCCTCTCATGTGTACTTGACATCTTGAATTGAATGACTTGTTGTTGAAATTGATATTGATATAAAATATGTGAGAATGATGTGAAATGTGGGAAACAAGAGATTGAGTTATGAAACATGGCCTTGTGCCAAGTATGTTGTAATAATTGTGGCCCCATGTGCCGATTAATTGAAACATGGAACCTATGGACGGGCTATGAAACGCATAGGTGTATAATATGATATGTGGAACCCATGGACGGGCTATGAAACACATAGGTGTATAATATGATATGTGAACCCTATGGACGGGCTATGAAACACATAGGGGTATAATATGAAATGTGGAGCCTATGGACGGGCTATGAAACACATAGGTGTATAATATAATATGTGAACCCTATGGACGGGATATGAAACACATAGGGGTATAATATGAAATGTGGAACCCTATGACGGGCTATGAAACGCATAGGTTTATAATATAATATGTGAACCCTATGGACGGGCTATGAAATGCATAGGGGTATAATATGAAATGTGGAACCTATGGACGGGCTATGAAACATATAGGTGTATAATATAATATGTGAACCCTATGGACAGGCTATGAAATGCATAGGTGTATAATATGAAATGTGGAACCCTATGACGGGCTATGAAACGCATAGGTGTATAATATAATATATGAACCCTATGGACGGTCTATGAAACGCATAGGGGTATAATATGATATGTGAACCCTATGACGGGCTATGGAACGCAACCTAGAGGTATGGAAATTATGTGAAAGCTATGTGATCCATTTAATTTGTTTTATGGGGATTGTTAAAGCTTTTGATTTACTTTTATGATCTCATTATTCTTGTTTGATAGTTCTTTCTAATTAGATGGTGTTTAGTTATACATACTAGTACAAATCAAATGTACTGATGTCCCTTTTGTCGGGGCGCTACATTCGTGTTATTATTGTAGGTGGATCTATAGCAGGTAATTCCGCCCACCGACAGTAGTGCCTCCTCTCCATCCCATCAGTTGCATTGGTGAGCCCCACTTCCTCTTGGGGTCATGTGTGGTTCATGCCACCTTCTTTTGAGTTTATTGTGTATTGTAAGGTATAGCCGGGGCCTTGTCGCTGGCAAGTATTGGTTGAGTTCCTAGTATTCATAGAGGCTCCGTAGACACAATGTGGGTGGTGTATAAAAGTATTTTGGGTAGTAACTGTACCGTTCGGAATCGTGGTCCACGTTGGTAAATGTTGTATGTAGTTTTTTGCAAGTACTTGGTATCAAATGTTGGAAATGATAAAAAGTAGAAATGAACTCAAGTTGTAATTTTATGCTTAAGCCTTAAATTTCTATTTCAGAAGAATAATGTATATTGGAATCACGGGGTAACGCGTGGGATAAGAAAGGCAATTCCAGGTCCGCTTGACTGGGGTCCTCCGGTTGAGCGCCGGTCGAGTCTCTCGCTTTTGGGGCGTGACAGTTAGCCCTTCCACGGATATCCCCGATAACTCGAGTCCGAGCCAAGGCATTGACCTTGAGGCCCCTCGTCGGCGAGTCCGAGGCCCGAATAGCTAAACCCCCGGTTTGATTATAGTTCCATTTTAGCTCACATTTTATCTTTTCACTTCATACATCTTGCCTAAACTGCTTAACAACAAGCATAAAAATAGATCACGTGTTTTTAGAGTCCCATCAACAAATTTAATTGTCATTACCATTTTCATTGTAAACAGTTTGGCGCCCACCGTGGGGCTAAAAATAATAGTGATTATTTTCTTGCTGGTTTCGTCACACAGCGTAAGTTATCTTTCACACTTTTTCTTGTCCAAGATCTTCGATTTCCGGTCAAATGTATGGCTCAGTGAACCGAGCTGAGAACGACAACATTGAAAACAACGGGTAAAACGGCATGGAAATTCCAATTGTTAGCGTGCCACCATAGAACCCTGATAACTCACTTAGACCGATTCTAGCAGACACGGGCTTGCAATACACATAACAGGTCGACGAAACCAAATACAACGACAAAAGCGTACAATGTGGCGACCAATAGGAAACCCAAAAAACCCCAGCTCGAGAAGAGCAGGAAATTAGCCTTCACGTTATTTTTGAAATGTTGCAGGCACAACAGCTAGCTATCGCTCAGCTACACAGCCATCTAAAGACTCCATGCACGATAGCACCAGAAGCTACTCCCCCCGCGGAGCAAGTACTAGAGAGATCGGGGCAAAAGGATCGATAGCCGATCCTGCTATAGTCTAAATGCTCGAATACCTCACCAAAAGGATCGAGTCGAGCGAAAAAATGATAGCAGCCAATGACAAGAAGGTCAAAACCTAGAACATCAAGGTCGACCAAATCTCGGGCGCGCCCCTGTTCCGAAAAGGTATAGATTCGAAAAAGTTAATACAAAAGTCATTCCCAGAAGAAGTGGCCCCGAAACATATTTCAAACAAGTTCAGAATGTTGAAACTCCCAAAGTACAATGGGACCTCAGACTCCAATGAACACATTACTGCCTACACTTTCTCGGTAAAGGGCAATGATATGAAGAACAATGAGATCGAGCCAGTCTTACTGAAGAAGTTCGGAGAAACACTCTCAAAGGGGGCCATGATGTGCTATCACAACCTGGCTCCCAACTCCATAGACTCATTCGCGATGCTAGTAGACTCCTTCATAAAAGAGCACGCCGATGCCATCAAAGTAGAAACAAGGAAGTTAGACATTTTCAAGATTAAGTAGAGGAAGAATGAAATTATACGAGAATTCGTATCTCGCATCCAAACGGATGGAATGGAACTACCCTTGGTCTCCGACGACTAGGCGGTGTAGGATTTCACTCAAGACCTGAATAAACAAAGCTTAGTTGCCTCAAGGCAGCTGAAAGAGAATCTGATCGAGCATTCCGTCGTAACTTGGTCGGACTTCCACAATCGATATCAGTCAAACATCAGGGTTGAGTATGACCAACTAGGAGCCCCCTCGGGCTCAGCAAATCCGAGCAGACTCCTAACTAAGGAGTCGAACCCGAATAGAGAAAGATATCAACCATATGTCGAAGATAAGAAGAACACCCTGAGGCGCAACCCACCTCGCATTGATCAAAGAACATACCGAGGATAGGACCCAGAGGACTCATTTGCAAAGCCGGATTTGATGGGGACACGGGTCCAACAAGGGATCCTCTCCTAACAGAATACAATTTAAACGTCGATGTATCGGACATCGTGTTCGCCATCGGCAAAATCAGGGACCCCAAAAGGCCCAGGCCTATTCAGTCGGATCCTTCCCAGATGAATCACAACTTAGTATGTAAACTTCATAAATACTCAAGGCCAAGAATAATGAAGAAAATGAACCACAACATATTATCCACATGATATTATGAGGCATCAACACTCCCCAGGAACCCGTGATGAGAAGAACAAAAATTATCCGTCACCAGAGGAAAGTGAACTCGGGGATACGTACCCAAAGATGCCCTCGCATTCAGCGAGTAGGACACCAAAACCTCATCCCAGCCTTATAACGGCGCCCCAGTAACCACATTCCTCATTAATTCATTTCGAATAAAACATGTGCCCATGGATCCAGGTAGCTACATTACAAGGTCGAGGGTAATGGAGCAGCTCGAACTGCTAGACCAAATTATTCCTGCCACTCAAGTACTTAACGGATTCGACACGGTGATTGAAACACCAAAAGAAGAGATCAGTCTCCCAGTCAGCGTGGACGGCACAACCCGAAAAGTCAAATTCCATATCTCCGAAGGCGACGTGAAATACAATGCCTTATTCGGGGGACCTAGATACACTGCATGGGAGTGATACCATCCACCCACTACTAGATGATGAAACTTCCAACAGAGGATGGGGTTAAAACCATCTATAGGGAACAACACATGGCAAGGAAAATGTTCTTAGTACGTAACATAGCACAGGCACCAACATATCCAATCTTGAAAGAGCTAAAGGATAAACTACATCTTTTTCTAAACATGAGTAAACACAATAGAGGACCGTACCGAGTCCTCACTCCAAACAATAGAGATACATCAGACCTCGAAATGTCATCAGTGGTGACGCCCCTTTTTATCTCGCAAAATCGGGTTTACGACATTTGGGAAAACAACTCTATTCCCGTTTGGGAATTGGGTTTTGGAAGAGTCGCCACCTACTGATTAAGTGCATTAGGACACTAAGGGTTTTGAGTTGGAAAACCAGAGATCGGGTAAGGGCTAGAAATTATCTCGAGGGGAAGGTGTTAGGCACCCCTCAAGATCCACTAGTGTGGTTCCCGGCCATGTTACAATTATGACTTTACAGATAAGCAATTAGGGCTCAAATAAAGGGGCTTGCACACAAGTTTAGAACTCATTTGAGAATAGATAAGGCAAAATTTTGTGAAAGAAGGATTCAGATAACTTATCGAGAAACGAGTAAGAAGAGGAAAAGAAATGCATAAAGGGACCGGGGTCCTAGGTTTGCAAAATACATGTATCATCCACACAATACCGGTAGCCAATCGTACACATGGTGTTATCGCGTGATCATCATCTCCATGTCTACCCTTCCTACCCCGTTAAAGTATTAAATGCGGAATGGTATTGTTACTTATTGCATGCTATTAACCGTCCCCGTCCCATCAATCCTGGAGGCATTTGGGACTACTAATCCTAAGGGGGAGGAAGTTGGGCTTTTCAGAGTAAAAAAAAGGATAAAAAATCTAAGGCGACAATGAAAACACATAAGCAGTTAAAGGGGAGCTAGTAGCAATTAAGGGCTCAAACAGGCCTCCTCATTTAAAGAAAGAAATTGTTTAGCATGACTTGCACACACTGGTTAAGTCTTTAATTAAATTTAACGTAGGAAGGGTGGTTGATAAATCACATATTTTCAGATAAGAAGTCCAAATTAGGCTTGCCTGCTGGTTGTAATTATTAAACACTGGTGTAATTGGTTAATGGCCTTCACGCTTACCTAGGTGATGCTTACAATTATGGTATCTAACATCACGAAAAGCAGGCTGATTTTAAAGAAAGGTTACTGATTTAAGAGACAACAAACTCTGCAGATTTAAACGATATTTTACTAATGATTTTAAACTTGCAAACGAGCTAGATGATTCAGATTCATTTAGTTATACCTATAGGCATTCTTTTCTACACATGATTGATTTAGGACATTTGTAAGAATACAGGGGTCCTATAGGCATGGTACCTAGTGTTCATTTGTCATTTTTTAACCTACAAACGGCTTGCCTAAGGTGTGCATGCAAAAGCGTAGAAACTTATGAACATGATTTCTAATGCAAATGAACAACTTATAGGCATGATATCTATATGCAGTAATGAATACCTTATAGGCATGATTTCTAATGCAAATGATCAACTTATAGGCATGATATCTACATGCAGTAATGAATGGATTTATAGGCATGATATCTAATGCCAATGAACAACTTATATGCAGGATATCTACATGGAGTACTGATTGGATTTATTAACATGATATCTAATGCAAATGAACAACTTATAGGCAGGATATCTACATGCAGTACTAAACTTATAGACATGATATCTACCCCATATGCATAGCTTGAGTGTCCCTCCCGCATTTTACTATATACCCCACAGTTATTACAAATTATTACAACATTAAAGGAATCCAGAAAATAACTAAACAAATTACATCAGAAATTACAACTCCAACCAAAGAGAGCCCAATTCAGACTCCTAGTCTGACATATGGAATAAACCAACTTCCAAGGACCAGATTTTCCAAAGCCTTTCTCTTATTTTGGATGTGTCAACGTTCCAAGGAACTTCAAGAGGTCCAGGCAATGCCTACACCCTAAATATCAATATAGGGTCACGGTGTAGTGTTGAAGGGCTAGCCCTCAAATGTCCAAGTTTAGAGGGAAATCAAAGTCCCAAGACAAGGCTTATAGGAGGGGGGCCGAACTTATAGACTAGGAGTAAGTGTAAGTGCAATGAAAGGGATTTAGAGGTAGGCCAGGGCAGGCTGGTGGTCATGCCCAGCAATTGGGATACTGGAACACCCCTGACCAGCCTGTCAGCCAAGCCTTCTAATTGGGGAGTTAGGACCTTGTTGAAGGTCATATTCAGCCTTGGACAACAATTGGGATGCTGCCTGGTCGTACCTTAACTCATCACACATATAGGAATGGGGTGTGGGGGCAATCGTTCATACTAGCAGCAAGATACAAAGAAAGAGCAGGCAAGAGCATGTAGGTATTTTGAAATTAGCTTTACAGAGAGTTGAAAATAGACATGGATACAAGGACTGTAAATAAATACATTAGAATGACACTGAAATTAATTTTAGGACATACCAGTTGCAAAGAAGCAAGAAAAGAGAAGCAGTAGCCTTGTAAAAGCCAAAGTGCAGTCAAGAAATAATTATTATAAGTTCAGAAGAGAATTGTGATTTTTAGTATGCTTATTCGTGTGTAGTGTTGAAGGAAGTCATGTATTTATAGTGCAGAAAAGAAGCGGAAATAGGTAAGAAAATAGTTTAAAAATCAATCACACAAGGTTTCCCTTTAATTAAGGGATTCTGATTTCAAATGGGCAAATTAAACAAGGAAAGAGGTTAATTAAACACTTTTCAAAGTAGTGCAAGAAAGGGTAAATACATAATAATTATTTAAGGGAAAGATGTTGATAGTACACGGTAGTATAATTAAGGAAAGAGAATCAATTAACAACCAATGAAATCAAAGTTATAGGCTTTGCTCGAATGAACCAAGTTAAGAAAAGGCAAAGAGATGTTTTACTTAAATGAATTATAAACAATCAATTAACCCCAAAAAATATTGTAATTCGAACATAAGTTTGAAAGCCTTTTTGAAGAAAGGTTTTAACACACATATAAAAGGGACTGTCATGCTAATCAGAAGAGTCTAGTATAGAAGAATTCAGAGTCATACAAAAAGGGGTTCAAACTCAGTACATGGATCCAAAGTGAGTTTGAGAGTCTCTAAGGCTCAAACAGAGCCCTAGTCTAAACACACAAGACCAAACTCGCCAAAAACCCCAAAATCCTAGGGTTTTGACTTGAATCAGATGCAAAGGAGACAAAATGAGGGAACAAGCAAATACAGTAGAAAGTTTAAAGCAAACAGAGAAAGGAAAGTAATTCAAAACATAATGAGAGCAAAAGAAACAGTAGAGGAAAACATGCTTAAGTAGGTGTTCTGGAGGAAACTTAAAAAGGTAAAAATAGTAAAAACATTTAATGCACATAGTAGAAGAATACAGTAGGCGAGATCATAGTGGAAGCAGAGCATAGTGAAAAGCATACAAGCACATAGTGTAGAAAAAACAGTAGAGGAACATGGATGGTAAAAGAAGAACATAAGAACATAGTAGAGACAAACATACATAAAAAAAAGGAAAAGAAAAGTCGGAAAAACACTTAAGCATTTTCAAAAACCCTAAATCGGAAAGAAGTGACTTTGAAAGTAATATTTTTAAAGAAACGTTGGGGAAATCTTTTAAAAACTCAAAAATAGAGCATGAATACACACAGATCTGAAGAGAATCAGAGAAAAACCTCGAACATCTAGGGTTTCAAATGAACCTTCAAATGAGAAAGGCTTGGAAAAGGTCCGATCTATGTCGGATAAGGCTGGAAACAGGCTTAGGAGGCTAAGATATGCCGGAGCCAAGCAAGATGGCCGGAAACCTCAAGTCGGCGGAGGTCAGAGTGGAGACCTTTGGGGTCTAGCCTCAAACCTTCGAGTACCAGGCACATAGGAGAAATAGGAGATGAGTATGAGGTTTCCATGGCCTGAGAAGCCATGGATTCCGGTGAGAATCGAAGGGATTAGGGTTAGTTTGGGTGCCGGCGGCTAGGGTTTGAGGGAGGTTGGAGAGAGGATTGGAGATGAAGGGGGATTCAAGGGCAGCGGGTAAAGGGAAATGAATTTAGGGTTGGGGTGTTGGTAGATTAAAAATGGAAAGGGTGTGTGTGAGTCGTTGATCTGTTAGATCAACGGCTGTGATTAAAAGAAAAGACCTGGGCGGGTTGTTTGAGTGGGTCAGGGGCGGGTAATTTAAGAATTGGGTCAGGTTTGAATCAAAAATAGGGCTGATAAATTGGGAGTTTGATTTAGGCTAAAATTGAAATGTAATGGGCTATGTATTAAATAGAAACTTTCTCCCTTTTTAATTTAATTAAGATAGTTATAATGATTTTATTAAAAACAATGAATTAATTAATAATATATAAATGTTAATCTAAAAATACTAGGAACAATTTTATAATTGTAAAATGCTATTAATCGTAATATAGGCTATAATTGTAATTTTATGCAATTTAGGTTAAAAATATCAAATAAATTTATAAAAATATGCAAAAAATAACCTTAATTATATTGTGGCGTAAATATGAGGATGGAAATAGATTACTCACCAAAATGATAGTTTTGGGAATAATTATTGGATTTTGTACTGCTAAAACAAATAATAAAATGATTTTAAAAGCTTTAAAAATTAGGGAAAATGTCAAAATTCTTGGGCATACTTATATATGCATGTACATGCTATTTTGAGAGTATTTTGAGTATAAAAATAGGTAGGGAAAAATTAGGTATCAACAGCTGCCCCTCTTTACCCGGGAAGGATGAAAAAGTTATCGGGTAAAGATGTGATGGCCAATTTTGACCGAAAGAAACGACTTTGAAAAAGGTTTTAACCAAACTCTGGTTCCTGAGCTGCCTAAATATCCCTGGTCTTACAGGAATTAGGTCATATGTAGTTCGGGATACATCGACGGAATATGCCGATGGAGGTTTTGAAAAGGACGGACGCAATATTTAGGTTGGGAAGGATGGACAGGGACTGATGGGCTGCGGGAACCGGAGCGAGATCGCTCCTGTTGTAATGGCTTTTGCCAGCTGGTGTACCTACAACTGAGCAATACAAACATATCATGCATAAACTTAAACGTGATGCAAGTTCTCGTTGGACCATGAATGTTGTCTTTGGACGGGTAGGATGACGTCCTCAGACCATGACGTCTTGGGCCATGAAGCGTATAATAAAAGATTCGTAGGTAATGAAATGATGTTCTCGGGCTATGATAATGGTGCCTCCGAACCATGATGACTTTGAATAATGATGTGCAAAAGATAAAGCGGGGTCCTTAGGCCATGGCATCGTGTTCTCGGGCTATGGAAATGGTGCTTCCGAACAACGACGCCTTTGGACAATTTCGCGTCATTTCAGCCCATGAAATGTAGGATTTGGCGATGTTTCAGCCGATGTAGAGCATAAATATAAATGGCAATCTTTCAGCCGATATAGGAATTTAAATGAAGTTGGCGATATTTCAGCCATGCAGGATTAAAATAAAACTGGCGATCTTTTAGTGGACGTAAAGATTTAAATCTAAATGGCGATCTTTCAGCCGATATTGAGATTTAAATGAATTTCGAGATATTTTAGCCATGCAGGAATTAAATAAAACTGGCGATATTGCACCCGACGTAAAGATTTATATATAAATGGCGATCTTTTAGCCGATATAGAGATTTAAATGAAGTTGGTGATATTTCAGCCATGCAGGATTTAAATAAAACTGGAGATCTTTCAATCGACGTAAAGATTTAGATATATATGACGATCTTTCAGCCGATATAGAGATTTAAATGAAGTTGGCGATATTCCAGCCATGCAGGATTTAAATAAAAATGGTGATCTTTCAGCCGACGTAAAGATTTAAATATAAATGGCGATCTTTTAGCCGATATAGAGATTTAAATGAAGTTGGCGATATTTTTTCCATGCAGGATTTAAATAAAACTGGCGATCTTTCAGCCGACGTAAAGATTAAAATAAAAATGGCGATCTTTCAGCCAATATAGACATTTAAATAAAGTTGGCGATATTTCAGCCGTGCAGGATTTAAATAAAACTGGCGACCTGTCAGTTGTCATAAAGATTTAAATATAAATGGCGATCTTTCAACCTATATAGAGATTTAAATGAAGTTGGCGATATTTCAACCATGCATGATTTAAACAAAACTGGCGATCTTTCAGCCGACGTAAAGATTTAAATATAAATGGCAATCTTTCAGCCGATATATAGATTTAAATGAAGTTGGCGATATTTCAGCCATGCGGGATTTAAATGAAGTTTTAACCATGCAAAGATTAAATGAAGTTGGCGGTCTTTCAGCCGATGTAAATAAGTGGTGGCGATAGTTTAGCCATGCAGGTGGAGGTAGTGCTTAACCTCGGAAGGCAGAAAGGTAGCCTTATGCAATGCAAGATATGCAGGATGGGGGTAGTGCTTAACCTCGGAAGGCAAAAAAGTTGCCTTATGCAATGCAAGAAATGCAGGATGGAGCTAGCGCTTAACCTCGAAAGGCAGAAAAATAGCGTTATGCAATGCAAGAAATGCAGGATGGAGGTAGTGCTTAACCTCGGAAGGCAGAAAGGTAGCCTTATGCAATGCAAGAAATGCATGATGGAGGTAGTGCTTAACCTCGGAAGGCAGAAAGGTAGCCTTATGCAATGCAAGAAATGCAGGATTGAGGTAGTTCTTAACCTAGGAAGGCAGAAAAGTAGCCTTATGCAATGCAAGAAATGCAGGATGGAGGTAGTGCTTAACCTCGAATGGCAGAAAAGTAGCCTTATGCAATGCAAGAAATGAAGGATGGAGGTAGTGCTTAACCTCGGAAGGCAAAAAAGTAGCCTTATGCAATGCAAGAAATGCAGGATGGAGGTAGTGCTTAACCTCGGAAGGCAGAAAGGTAGCCTTATGCAATGCAAGAAATGCAGGATGGAGGTAGTTCTTAACCTTGGAAGGTAGAAAGGTAGCCTTATGCAATGCAAGAAATGCAGGATTGAGGTAGTGCTTAACCTCGAAAGGTAGAAAAATAGCCTTATGCAATGTAAGAAATGCAGGATGGAGGTAGTGCTTAACTTTGGAAGGCAGAAAAATAGCCTTGTGCAATGCAAGGAATAAAGGTGAGGAGTAACGAAATTTCTTAGTTGAGAGATGAAAGCTGATAGCTGATTGCATAATTGTGGCTACTGGGGATGTCGTGTGCGGATACCACTTGTAATAGGCGATGATTCTGAGAGTTGTATTCCTGAAAAAACATGAGTATGTAATCATATCTGATGATTTTATGTCTTGGGGTGCCTGCATTCAAAGAAAAATTGTGAGTTTTGTAAAGGGGGAATGTTAGTTCGTCTTCCTGTGGAGTTCGCTCGTCCTGCCCGACCCTTGTTTCGGTGATACTGTGCGTATCCTTGGGGTAGCATTGCTAAACAGCATAATTTTGATAATGGACATGAATGATTTATTAAAATATGACATAAATATACATAATCAAAAATAGTTTTCTTTTAGATGAACCGACGACTGCGACTTGGTTCAAGACATTGCAACCTTTCTTACCAAAATTTGGAGGGTCCTCCTCAAAATTTTTCCCCAGTTTACTGGGCTGGGGTTTCTGACGCCTGCATGCGATGAATGGCTGAAAGTTGACTTCGGAATTTTAAGGGTCTTCCTTAAATTCTTCCCCAGTTTCCAATATCGGGGGGAAATGAAAAGTTTATTGAATTGTGACCGAACACATAAGGATGCCTACGTATCCCCTCTTAAATGGGAATCGGGTCAGACGTAGTTCAAATTACATAATGAGATCATAAATGGTTACACATAGTATCGCTTGACTGCATCTGAATTGATTGGTTTTGGCCAAACTTCCCCATCCATTTTTTCGAGTATGAGGGCCCCTCCTGTTAGGACCCGATGAACCATGTACGGGCGTTGCCAATTAGGAGGGAACTTTCTTTGGCTTCATCCTGATGCGGGAAAATTTCCTTCAATACTAGCTGTCCTGGCGTGATTTGTCTCAGCTTGACTCTTTTGTTGAAGGCTCTTGACATTCTATTCTGACACAATTGACCATGGCAAACTGTATTCAGTCTTTTCCAGTCTATAAGGTCTAACTGCTCATAGCGACTTTTTGCCCATTCTGCATCTTCAAGTTTCGCTTCCTGTATAATCCTCAGGGAGGGAATTTCTACCTCTGCCGGGATGTTTGCCTCAGTGCCATAAACTAACATATAGGGTGTCGCCTCGGTTGATGTGCGAACTATGGTACAGTATCCCAATAAAGCAAAGGATAGCTTTTCGTGCCACTGCTTGTGTTTCTCTATCATTTTCCTTAATATCTTCTTGATGTTCTTATTGGCTGCTTCTACTGCTCCATTCATCTGAGGTCTGTAGGCTGTATAATTCTTGTGATTAATCTTGAACATCTCACACATTGCTTTCATCAGATCACTGTTGAGGTTAGAACCATTATCTGTAAGGATTGACTCTGGGATGCCGAACAGGCAAATGATACGGTCGCGGACAAAGTCTACCACAACCTTCTTGGTCACCGCCTTATACGATGTTGCTTCAACCCACTTGGTGAAATAATCAATTGCCACTAGAATGAACCTGTTCCGTTTGACGCGGCAGGCTCGATAGGTCCGGTGACATCCATTCCCCAAGCGGCGAACGACCATGGTGATCTTGTTGCATTGAGCTTGTTAGGAGGCACGTTTATCATGTCTGCATGAATCTGGCAATGATGGCATTTTCGGACATACTGGATGCAGTCCGTGTCCATAGTCATCCAGAAATAATTTGCTCGGAGTATTTTCTTAGCTAAGACGAAACCATTCATGTGCGGGCCACAGGTCCCTGAATGAACCTCCTCCAACAATCTGGATGCTTCCTTTGCTTTGACACACCTTAGTAATCCCAAATCGGGAGCCCTCCTGTACAGGATTCCTCCGCTGTGAAAGAAGTGATTGGATAACCTCCGCAGTGTGTGCTTTTGAGTAGTGTTTGCAAGTTCTGATTATTCTCCTGTTGACAGATATTTCATAATATCATGAAACCATGGTTTTCCGTCAACTTCTTCCTTGATATGGGCACAGTAAGCTGGTTGATCATGAATTTTTATCGGGATAGGATCAATGAAGTTCTTATCTGGATGCTGAATCATCGATGATATAGTGGCCAATGCATCGGCGAACTCATTCTGGACTCTGGGTACATGCCAGAATTCTATCTTTGTGAACCGCTTCCTCAACTCTTGTACATGATGCAAATACGGGAGTAACTTGGAGTTCTTGGTTGCCTATTCTTCTTGAACCTGATGTATGAGCAAGTCTGAATCCCTGATCACTAGTAAATCCTGAACGTTCATATCAATGGCCAGCTTGAGCCCTAAGATATAGGCTTCATACTCGGCCATGTTGTTGGTGCACGGAAACCTGAGCTTGGCGGACACTGGAGATGCTGACCTACTTCTGATACTAGAACTGCTCCTATGCCAACTCCTTTGAAGTTTGCTACTCCATCAAAAAACATTCTCTAGCCATCATAGGATTCTGCGATATCTCCTCCTATGAAAGAGACCTCTTCTTCAGGAAAATATGTCTTTAGAGGCTCGTATTCTTTGTCTACGGGATTTTTGGCAAGATGATCTGCCAGTGCATGTCCTTTGATTACTTTCTGGGATACGTAGATAGTATCAAATTCACTCAGCAGGATTTTCCATTTGGCTAGCTTGCCCGTTGGCTTGGGCTTCTGAAAGATGTACTTCAATGGATCCATCCTTGATATTAGATAAGTGGTATACGCACAGAAATAATGCCTCAACTTCTGAGCTACCCAAGTCAGAGCACAACAGGTGCGTTTTAGCAGGGAATACCGGGCCTCGTACGGGATGAACTTCTTGCTGAGATAGTAGATCGCTTGCTCCTTTCTCCCTGCTTCATCATGTTGTCCCAAAACACAACGAAATGCCACATCCAGTGCTGCAAGGTAGAGCAACAACGGTCTACCCAGTTCAGCCGGAACCAGAACTGACGGCATTGACATGTATTCCTTGATTCTGTCGAAGGCTTTATGACAATCATCAGTCCATTTAGTGGCGGCGTCCTTCTTCAACATCTTAAAGATTGATTCACAAATGACAGTGGACTGGGCTATGAAACAGCTGATGTAGTGGAGTCTCCCCAGGAAACTCATAACCTCTTTCTTGTTCTTTGGTGGTGGCAATTCTTGAATGGACTTAACCTTTGATGGATCCAGATCTATTACCCATCGACTTACAATGAACCCAAGCAGTTTTCCGGCTGGAACCCCGAATGCACGTTTGGCAGGATTCAGTTTTAAGTTGTACCTTCTTAATCTGTTGAAGAACTTCCTTAAATCTTCCATGTGGTCAGTGGCTTTCTTGGATTTGATGATGACATCGTCTACATACACCTTGATCTATTTGTGTATCATGTCATGGAAGATAGTAGTCATGGACGTCATGTAGGTGGCCTCGGCATTCTTTAATCCAAGTGGCATCATCTTGTAACAATAAATCCCCCACGGCGTAATGAAAGCCATTTTCTTCGCGTCTTCTTCGTCCATCCATATCTGATTGTACCCAGAAAAACAATCGATGAATGACTGCAGCTCGTGCTTGGCACATTTGTCAATTTGGATGTGTATGTTTGGCAAGGGGAATTCTTCTTTCAGACTGGCCCGGTTAAGATCCCGGTAGTCAACACAGACTCTGACCTTCACGTCCTTCTTTGGTACTGGCACAATGTAGGCCAACCATGTTGGATATTCCACTACCCTGAGGACCTTGGACTTAAACTTGTTTGGTAACTTCTTCCTTGATTTTCAAACTCATGTCCGGCTTGAACTTTCTAAGCTTCTATTTTATCGGTGGACATGTCGGATCTGTTTGCAATTTGTGAGCTACAATAGATGTATTGAGACAGGTCATATCATCATACGACCAAGCAAACATGTCCTCATATTCTTTTTAAAACTCCATGTGCTCTTCCTTTTCTAATACCGAGAGGTGAACACTGATGCGCGTTTCCTTGACATTCTTTGTATCCCCAAAGTTGACAACCTCAGTTTCGTCCAATTTAGACTTGGGCCTATTCTTAAAGTCCTCAACCTCTTTAACGACCTCTTCTGATATTTCATCCTATTCTAAGTGTATATCCGTTTGTTGCATTATCTCGTCGCACGTCACATTCGACGGTTCATCAAGATAAGTAATAGTAATGCTGTGCAAATAAAGTAAATGATAGATAAAGTAATTAGAGCGAGATTTATAAGAAACTGGAATACTTTGATAAAATCGAAAATTGTTTTGAACATCGTAGCTTTTTTCAAAATTTAAAGATAATACGAAAAAGGAAATAAACTAGTAAAAAAGTAAAAGATAATGCATAGTGCTTTGTTCGGCCTTGCTACCCTATAGCTTTCCACGCCTTGGTGATTCTGACAGACCAATTGTTGAGATGTGCCCTTCTTCTTAAGATGATCATGCAGAGTGCACGAACTAACCTTTTGGGGAGAGGAATAAAACAAAACAAAACAAGGTAACAAGCTAGTAAGAGTTATGGGAAGAAAACGTTGCAATATTTAAATACATAGCGCAAGAATATAAATCGTGTCCTAATTTGGGTGCCTCGTTGTGCCCGAGGTAGGCCTAGCAAAGTTGATTTGGAGAACTTATAATGATAAATGCCTCATTTTATTGATAAAAATAAGACGAATCCCAAAACGACACTAAATTGCAGGAAAAAAATTGTCACTAATGGCCATTGGCCTTATTACATTTAAAGCAAAAAGAAAAGAATCCTATCTATTCGGTCCCAGAAGGACTTTCCCCATGTTGAATGTTCTTGTTGATCAAATCCTCCAGTTCGTGCAGATTTTCCAGTAGAAATGCTTTTTCCAGGTTCTCTCCTTTGTTTCCCTCGGCATTCTAGCAGTCGGTGACTCTCTTTCTTCCAATTCTAGCGGACTTTATTCCAGATACTCCAGCTTTTCGCTAGCCTTGGTGACCCTCTCTTTCCATTCATATATTTGGTCACTTGATGGGAGATTCCTCCACCAGGTCAGCAAGAGTGAGGGTATGTTGACCATACAGAAGTCGGGAACTTTGTCATTCATTTCCTGCAAAACAAAAGGGTTAGACCCTTACCCCCGCCGGACTCGACTATTTGAACCAATAACTAGCATAATGGCATTTAGTTCTCCAAATAAATGCACTGAATATGGTGTTGTCCATTTGGGTTCCAAGGAAACCCAGTGGACTTTGGACAGGGCTATCTTAAAGCGTCATTATGTGGACAACATAACTGACTCAACTAGGTTTGACAGTGATGCATGCACAATTAAACAGAATAAGTCTTCAATGGGGTATTATACCGGTACCCTTGAGCGTACAACTCAAGAGGGAAAGGCACGGAACCATCGACTGCACCGCTGATCGACTGGTTATACCGCAAATATGCCTTTGCCAAATGTAGGGGTGATAATATCGGAAGAGTGCAAGAACTCATTATAAGCGTTGCTATGGTATTTGTTTGGAACGAGTTGAATATGATGTTGAAGATGAAATTACAAGAATAAAACAAATTGTCATGTATTTTCACATTCATAAAATAAATAATGATTACAATAATGGCTCAAGAATTACAACGGTATTGAAGGAAAGCAGTAAATCAAAGCGTTAAAGAAAAAGAAACAAAAAGCCAAGTCAGTTTCGAATAAAGGCATTAAATAAAGCAGTAAAGAAGCAATAAAGTCACATATAACATGAACTGGTAAAAGATTAAAAAAAATCCCCAGTAGAGTTGCCATGCTGTCGACGCCACCTTTTTTCTGGCGAAATTGGGTTTACGACATTTGGGAAGACAACTCTATTCCCGTTTGGGAATTGGGTTTTGGAAGATTCTCCACCTAATGATTAAGTGCATTAGGACACTAAGGGTTTTGAGTTAGAAAACCAGAGTTCGGATAAGGGCTAGAAATTATCTCGAGTGGAAGGTGTTAGGCACCCCTCAAGATCCACTAGTGTGGTTCCCGGCCATGTTACAATTGGGACTTTACAGATAAGCAATTAGGGCTCAAATAAAAGGGCTTGCACATAAATTTAGAACTCATTTGAGAATAGATAAGGCCGAATTTTGTGAAAGAAGGATTCAGATAACTTATCGAGAAACGAGTCAGAAGAGGAAAAGAAACACATAGAGGGAGGGGGGTCCTACGTTTGCAAAATACATGGATCATCCACACAACACCGATAGCCAATCGTACGCATGGTGTTATCGCGTAATCATTATCTCCATGTCTACCCTTCCCACCCCGTTAAGGTATTAAGTGCAGAATGGTATCGTTACTTATGCATGCTATTACCCGTCCCTGTCCTATCAGTCCCGGAGGCATTTGGGACTACTAATACTAAAGGGGAGGAAGTTGGGCTTTTCAGAGTAAAAAAAGGATAAAAAATCTAAGGCGACAATCAAAACACATAAGTAGTTAAAGGATAGCTAGTAGCAATTAAGGGCTCAAACAGGCCTCCTCATTTAAAGAAACAAATTGTTTAGCACAGCTTGCAAACACAGGTTAAGTCTTTAATTAAATTTAACATAGGAAGGGTGGTTGATAAATCACATATTTTCAGATAAGAAGTCCAAATTAGGCTAGCCTTCTAGTAGTAATTATTAAAGATTGGTGTAATTGGTTAATGGCCTACACGTTTGCCTAGGTGATGCTTACAGTCATGGTATCTGACATCGCGAAAGGCAGGCTGATTTTAAAGAAAGGTTACTGATTTAAGAGACAATAAAATCTGTAAATTTAACGACATTTTACTACTGATTTTCAACTTGCAAACGAGCTAGATGATTCAGATTCATTTAGTTATCCCTATAGGCATGCTTTTCTACGTGTGATTGATTTAGGACATTTGTAAGAGTTCAGGGGTCCTATAGGCATAGTACCTAGCAGTCATTTTTTATTTTTTAACCTACAAACGGTTTGCCTAAGGTGTGCATGCAAAAGCGCAAAAACTTATGAACATGATTTCTAAGGAATGAACAACTTATAGGCAGGATATCTATATGCAGTAATGAATACCTTATAGGCATGATTTCTAATAAAATGATCAACTTATAGGCAGGATATCTACATGCAATAATGAATGGATTTATAGGCATTCTATCTAATGCAAATGAACAACTTATAGGCAGGATATCTACATGCAGTACTGAAAGGATTTATATGCATGTTATCTAATGCAAATGAACAATTTATAGGCAGGATATCTACATGCAGTATTGAACTTATAGACATGATATCTACCCCATATGCATAGCATGAGAGTCGCTCCCCCATTTTACTATATACCTCGCAGTTATTACAAATTATCACAACTTTAAAAGAATCAAAAAAATAACTAAACAAATTACATCAGAAATTACAACTCTAACCAAGGAGAGCCTAACTCAGACTCCTAGTCTGACATATGGAATAAACCGTCTTCCAAGGACCAGATTTTCCAAAGCATTTCTCTTATTTGGGATGCGTCAAAGTTCCAAGGAACTTCAAGAGTTCCAGGCAATGCTTACACCCCAAATATCAATATAGGGTCACAGTGCAGTATGGAAGGGCCAGTTCTCAAATGCTCAAGTTAAGAGGGAACTCAAGGTCCCAACGCAAGGCTCATAGGAGGGGGACAGAACATAGAGACTAGGAGTAAGTGTAAGTGCAATGAAAGGGATTTAAGGGGAGGCCAGGGCAGGCTGGTGGTCATGCCCACCAATTGGAATGCTGGCACACCCCTGACCAGCCTGCCAGCCTTACATTTGGGGAGTTAGGACATTGTTGAAGGTCAGGTTCAGTCATGGAGAGCAATTCGGATGCTGCCAGGCCATACCTTAACTCAGCATACATAGGGGAATGGGGTATGGAGCAATCATTCATACCAGCAGCAAGATACAAAGAAAGAGCAGGCAAGAGCATGTAGGTATTTCAAAATTAGCTTTACAGAGAATCGAAAACAGACATGGAGACAAGGACTGTAAATAAACACATTAGAATGGCACTGAAATTAACTTTAGGACAAACCAGTTGCAAAGAAGCAAGTAGAGAGAAGTTGTAGCCTTGTTAAAGCCAAAGTGCACTAAAGAAAAAAGAATACTATAAGTTCAGAAGAGAATTGTGATTTTTAGAATTCTTAACCGTATGTAGTGTTGAAAGAAGTCATGTATTTATAGTACAGAAAAGAAGCAGAAATATGTAAGAAAATAGTTTGAAAATCAATCACACAAGGTTTCCCTTAATTAAGGTATTCTGATTTCAAATGGGCAAAGTAAATAAGGAAAGAGGTTAATTAAACACTTTTCAAAGTAGTGCAAGAAGGGGTAAATACATAATAGTTATATAAGGGAAAGATTTTGACAGTACACGGTTGTATAATTAAGAAAAGAGAATCAATTAACAACCAATGAAATCAAAGTTACAAGCTTTGCTCGAATGAACCAAGTCAAGAAAAGGCAAAGAGAGGTTTTACTTAAAAGAATTACCAACAATCAATTAACCCCAAAAAGATTCTAATTCAAACATAAGTTGGAAAGCCTTTTTGAACAAAAGTTTTAACACACATATAAAAAGGACTGTCATGCTAATCAGAAGAGTCTAGTATAGAAGAATTTAGAGTCATACACAAAGGGTTTCAAACTCAGTACATGGACCCAAAGTGAGTTTGAGAGTGTCTAAGGCTCAAACAGAGCCCTAGTCTATACACACAAGACCAGACTTGCCAAAAACCCAAAAATCCTATGGTTTTGACTTGAATCACACGCAAAGAAGACAAAATGAGGGAGCAATAAAAAATAGTAGAAAGTTTAAAGCAAACAGAGTAAGGAAATTAATTCGAAACATAATGAGAGCAAAAGAAACAGTAGAGGACAACATGATTAAGTAGGTATTTTGGAGGAAACTTAAAAAGGTAAAATAGTAAAAACACTTAATGAACACAGTAGAAGAATACAGTAGGGGAGATCATAGTGGAAGTAGAGCATAGTGAAAAGCATACAAGCACATAGTGTAGAAAACACAGTAGAGGAACATGCATGGTAAAAGAAGAACATAAGAACATAGTAGAGACAAACATACCAAAAGAAAAGGAAAAGCAAAGTCAGAAAAACACTTAAGCATTTTCCGAAACCCTAAATCGAAAAGAAGTGACTTCGAAAGTAAAATTTTTAAAGAAAGGTTGGGGAAATCTTTTAAAAACTCAAAAATAGAGCAAGAATACACACAGATCTGAAGAGAATCGGAGAAAAAACTCGAACAACTAGGGTTTCAAATGAACCCTAGAATGAGAAAGGCTTGGAAAAGGTCCGATCTAAGTCGGATAAGGCTGGAAACAGGCTCATGAGGCTAAGATATGCCGGAGCCTGGCCAAAGATGGCCGGAAACCTCAAGTCGGCGGAGGTTTGAGTGGAGACCTTCGAGGTCTAGCCTCAAACATTCGAGTACCAGGCACATAGGAGAAATAGGAGATGAGTATGAGGTTTCCATGGCCTGATAAGCCATGGATTCCTGTGAGAATCAAAGGGATTAGGGTTTGAGGGAGGTTGCAGAGAAGATTGGAGAGGAAGTGGGATTCAAGGGTGGCGGGTAAAGGGAAATAAATTTAGGGTTGGGGTATTGGTAGATTAAAAATGGAAAGTGTGTGTGTGAGCCATTGATCTGTTAGATCAACGGCTGTGATTAAAAAAAAAGACCCGGGCGGGTTATATGAGTGGGTCAGGGGCGGGTAATTTAGGAATTGGGTCAGGTTTAAACAAAAATAGGGCTGGAAACTGGGGGTTTGATTTGGGCTAAAATTGAAATGTAATGGGCCATGTATTAAATAGCCAATTTCTCCCTTTTTAATTTGATTAAGATAGTTATAATGATTTTAAAAATAAATTAAAAGAACTGAATTAATTAATAATATATAAATGTTAATCTAAAAATACTGAGAATAATTTTATAATTTTAAAACGCTATTAATCGTAATATAGGATATAATTACAATTTTATGCAATTTAGCTTAAAAATGTCAAATAAATTTATAAAAATATGCAAAAAATCACCTTAATTATATTGTGGTGTAAATATGAGGATGTAAATAGATTACTCACCAACATGATAGTGTTAGGAATAATTATTGGATTTTGTAATGCTAAAACAAATAATAAAATGATTTTAAAACCTTTAAAAATTAGGGAAAATGTCAAAATTCTTGGGCATATTTATATATGCATGTACATGCTATTTTGAGAGTATTTTGAGTATAAAAATAGGTAGGAAAAAATTGGGTATGAACAATCGGCGCATCCCACCATAAAGTACGTCCACCACCCTTTTTCATTATTTTTTGCTAACCTATATGCAGGCGCCCGATCAGGGCAGTCGAAAATGCTAACCCCTCTCAGTGATCTCAAGGCCTTAAAATCATCTGTCACACTTTTTTCCTTCGGCCGAGCTTTAGTCCCAAAGAAAGTTTCACCGGCAAAGTTTTTAACAAGGCAACGTCCACGCGCTACCTAAGGAGGATCCAACAAGCGCACAAGGCTTCTTTTACAACCAACCCCAAACATTGGATGGCATCCCCTCGAGAGTTCATCCACTCGAAAAAATCGAGGAATGACTAACAAGATTCCAATAGGAAATGATGTACCGTGCAAACGGTCAAACGAATTGTGTCCTTGTAAGCCGGACTTGTGGCAACAAAACAGCATGTACTTGTGCCAAGCAATAAAGGAATATCTTTCTCTAGAGCACCTCGCACTCCAAAGGAAACTCATCATTTTTCATAGCAAAAGATCCTTCCACCGAGAACGAACCAAAATACTCGGAGACTAGCGTCATTAACTCGAAACACGCATGACCTCAGGGTTAGAACTCCAAACATATAAGCCGTCAATGAGGCAGCATGGAAATCACGAAACATCTCTCGAAAGGAAAGATGTCCCGAACGCTAGGAGACTGGCATCACAAACTCGAAAAGCGCATGACCTCAAGGTCGGAATCTCCAAAATCATAAGCCCTCAAAGAGGAAACTTCGAGCTCAATAGCATCATCTCCAGTCTTGATGTGTACCCAACCTCAAGGACCTCCATCAAGAAGAAAAACAAATGCTTGAAATTCTTCCCATGGGGGCTCAACCCCGAGACATCGCCTAAATGTGGGCAACCCCTCGTTGGGGACATATCAACAACGTCTTAAGATATTATCTACACCAAGTCCAAAGTAAATCTCCATGTGCTCAAAGATGACCTTCACTCAGAGGCCATCCTCAAAAATTTCAAGGTTCGATGTGCTATCTCCACGAGACTCAAAGGACCCGATGACCCGAGTCTATCGGACCACTTCAGGCTTGGTTCGGGGAACAACGGTGGGCTTGGAAAGGAATCATTTCTAACAACCAAAAACCGCAGGGAATACTCACATCCGAGTTAGATATTGACAAATCATCAATAGAGGCATACATTGAAGAACTCCCATAAATATAAAAGAATATGACAAACATCAAAGGCAGAAGTCAAGGAAATATCTTTATATTTATAAAGTTTAGTTTACAACGGCCCTCGAGGGGTCCTTACATATGATTACAAAATCCTACAAAGGTTCTCTACAGAGAAATGATGAAGTGAAGAGATACACATAATAAAAGCCTGGGGCCTACTCTACACTTGAAGGTACACCTCTTGCAGCAACGCCTTCGGACATCCTCCATTTGAGCATGCATCCTCAAAGAAAATATCTTCCAAAGTACTATTTCTTCAAGAGCCTTATCTCGGTCTCCCGCACTGATATCCCCAAATGATAAGTCGAAGAAGGAAAGTGGAGAAGCAGGAAGGGATTAGAAAATGCCATAGCTCACCAAAGGTCGAGGAGCCTCACTGGCCAAGACAACCTCGGAGAAGCAACAGACCTGGCGAATGTTGACCCCACTTGCACGGCCACTTAAAATTCACTTCTCGGAGTGGTGAGTAATACAAGTTAACAGCCCCCTCGTGAGTAGCGGTGTATAATCCAAATAACCTTTTTAAGTCAGACAAAGTGTACCCCCCATGTATCAGCATCTTGAGAAATAACGGCAGCAGTAGCAGTCATAGCAATGACAACAACATCGACAAGATGGCACGATCTCGCTCGACAAAAAGAAGCTCAGGAAGAAGGCTACCACACAGCTGGTAGGGATGCCGCCAAAAAACCTTAGAGTCGCGAACTTAACATGGTGATTAACAATGAAGAAAGATTACGAGAAGAAGGGGATGAATGAATGGAGGAAGGCATATGGACAAAGAGATAAGGACACAATACCCCCATTTATAGGGGCGACAATTACATGGCCATCAATGCCTTTGAAAGACAGATCGACAGGCGCAATCATTGCATTCTTCGAAATAGAATTATTGGCGGCACTGTCACTTTGAAGAACGAGAATCGCTAGTGCTTTGAAGGGTATCGAAAGGGCAAGTCCATGTGATGTCCCGGTTATCGTAAAGGCTAACGTCATAGGTTGTCAGAATCGTTTCATATTTCTTTGTTCCAGGTAATGCAGAGACTATCTGTATGCGGCAAAATCAGAGGGTCCAACTTCTTGTTGTTAGTTCATTTTAGAAGAACATCTCGAGGCCTCGGGGACGCGAAGATGCGATCGAATTCCCTCCCTCGAAGCTCGTTGAAACCCGACCTAAAGGGAATACCGATCGAGGCTAAAGTATGAATAGGGAGTTCCCAAGACACGCGTCTACATCTTATAAGGCCCGTCTGCCCGGAACCTGTATCAGGGTGTCATGTGTACCTGTCCCATCTCCATATCTTTTTAATAAATGCATTTTGTTCTATGTTGCGATTTTCCTCCTATATAAAGGGGATTCATATCATTTTGTAAGCCTTCTCCTGATGTTGCTCCAACTTTTCTACATACAAAAAATAACAACTCTCTCTCTTTTTTCTCTCTAACCTACTCACTCGAGAAAACCACTTTCATTTAATACGTTCATATTTTTTCTTTGTTTATTGCTTGTTATTGGTCATAAAGAGTCTCCATTAATTATACTCTAACTGTTAACCCTTCAACCAATATCCTCGATAGCTCAGGCCAAAGCCCAGGCATTGACCTCGAGGCCTTTCGTCGGCCAGTCCGAGGCTCGAATAGCTAAACCCCGGTTCGATTATAGCTCCATTTTTGTCATGACCTCAACCCCGGTCGTGATGGTGCCCAACACACTGCTAGGCAAGACTGACCGACTAACAACCTCAACCCATTTTCTTATAAGCTTCATTATTAGCTAACATAGTTAAAAAGCCAAATTACCATAATAAAAGCCAAGAACAAGAGTTAAATATGCGGAAATTCAAATGATAATACTACCACATAGCCCGAAAGGATCCGGTGTCACAAGTCTGAGCATCTAATACAAGTTTATCAACTTAATACATATCAATCTAAGGAATACAGATAAAACAAAAGGATAGAAGGGAAAGATCAGGGCTGCAGACGCCATGCAGCTACCTCGATGCTCCCGGACATGCGCTCCTCAACTGAAAATCCTCACTCCGCCTCAGATGCAACTGGATCTGCACGCAAGGTGATACTCTGACCCAGTGAGTAACAAGCATAAATAATGACTGGGAATAAGAAATCACGGAGAAACACAGAGTAATCTATAATGCGACAGTATGAAACAAGTAATATGAAAGCAATAAACCAATGGAAACGAAGTATGATAATTTTACAACAAGTAAGCAGTTAAGTGATAGACAATAAAAGAAAGTCAACACATAGAACAGTAACCTATAGTACCCGCTGCGGCGTGCAACCCGATCCATATATTTATCGTCGACGGCGCTCACTGGGGGAATGCAGACCGCGGGAGGGGCCCCTTACGGCCCAAGCGCAATAACAAGCCATCTCGTGGCACCAATCTAGGCCTTTGGCCTCATATCAATATCAGTATAACACTGCTACGGCGCGCAGCCCGATCCCATAGTATCCTCACATTTGGCCCTTGGCCATACTCAGTCCAAGAATCATATAAGGCCCTCGGGCATTAGTAAAACAGTAGTTCTCAGCCCAAAACATCATTGAACATATCATTTTAGTTTAAAAAATCGAGTAAAAGTGGCTGAGTTTTAAAACAGTAGAAAACGGTACGACTGAGTTCAAGTAGTAAATCAAAACGGTGAGGAAATAGTGATAAAAACTCCCCAAAGGGTTCAAATAGTTGGCACAAAGCCCAGATATGGCAATCAGTCCCAATAATGATAATATCAAATAAGCTTCAATCAAATACACGGTAAAAGCATTATTCAGGATGGACCAAGTCACAATCCCCAATCGTAAACTACCCCATGCTCATCATCAAGCGCGTGTATCACCTTAATATAGCAGTATGTTGTGCTTATCTGGGGTTTCAAACCCTCAGGACATCATTTACATTCATTACTCACCTCGAACTGGCTAAAGCTCTAGCTCGCTATGCCCTTGCCTCTCAAATCAGCCTCCTCGCGCGTCGAATCTGACCTAAACCAGAACAATACGCCACAATAGTCTAAGGGAACAAAACTCAAGTGAAAACAATCGAAAAATATCAAAAATCCCGAAATTAGCAAAACCCGAGCCCCAGGCCCACTTCTCGAAACTCATATATTTTCACATCAACGAGTTCCTTATCCTTCCACGAGTTAATACATATCAAAAACTTTCAAATCCAACCTCAAATGGCCCTTCAAATCCCAATTTAAAATTTCAAAATCCCAAGCCCTAGTTCTTCTTTTTTTAGCTAAATTTGCATGAATTTCTAGGTTAATTTCACAATATAATCATCTTTTTGGTTCATCGAAATTACCTCCAATCACTTCTCCTTGAATCCCTCTTCAATTTCCCTCGAAAAGTTCTCAAAATGCTTATCTATGGTTGAAAAATGGCTAAAACTCGCGGATGAAATGTTTAAAAACCTCACTGCCAAGTCCTGTAATTCCTTCATCGCCATCGTGGCCAAGGCCTTGCGATCGGGAAGGGTAAAAATTCCAAGTTTCCAAAACTACACTATGCGAATGCGACAGGGGCTCTGTGAACGCGAAGCTTCCACTCACAAAGCTATGCGAACGCGTGACCATGCACGCGAACGCGAAGAGTAGTAACACTGTACCCTAAAACTCTTATACGCGAACGCGATGCACCATATCAATACCTTCCGCGTACGCGGACCCTTAACCACGAGCGCGAAGAGCAAAACACCTACCCTCCAAAAACCTTCTACGCGATCGCGAGGGACCTCACGCGATCGTGAAGATCAAAATTGTCTGCAACTGCTGCTGCAATTTTCTGCAATCTTTAAAGTCTCAAAACATCCTGTTAGCCATCCGAAATCACTCTGAGGCCCCCGGGACCTCAACCAAAAGTGCCAACACATCCTAAAACCTCATTCAAACTTGTTCCAATTATCAAAAACTCCTCAAACAACACCAAATCCATCAATTAACAACCAATTAAAGCCTAAGTTTTCTAAAAACTTCCGAAACACGCTTTTGATAAAAAACCCAACCAAACCAGCTCCGAATGAATTGAAATTTTACACACACATCCCAAATCACATAACGAAGCTACAACAACTCTCGGAATTACATTCCGACCCTCAGATCAAAATCTCACATATCAATTGGAATTTGCTAAAATTCTAGCTTCGGCAATTCAAGCCTAATTCTACACCGGACATGCAAAACCACTTCCGATCACACTCCTAAGTCACAAATCACCTCCCGAAGCAAACCGAACCATCAGAACTCACATCCGAGCCCTCTAACTCATAAGTCAATGTCCAGTTGACTTTTCCAACTTAAGCCTTTATAAAAGAGACTAAGTGTCTCATTTCTTTCCAAATTCACTCCACACTCAAACAAAACAACTCGACCACATAAAACACGGATAATGAAGCAGGAATGGGGGAAACGGAGCGGTAATTCATGATATGACTGGTTGGGTCGTCACATGCTCCCCAACTTGAACAAATGTCCGTCATCGAACGAGTCAAGAAACATACCTGAAGCTTCAAATAGGTGAGGATATCTGCTCCACATCTCCTGCTCGGTCTCCCAAATAGCCTCTTCCACGAGCCGACCTCCCCACTGCACCTTCACTGAAGCTATTCTTCGACCTCAACTTTCGAACCTGACGACCCAAAATAGCCACTAGCTCCACATCAAAGGTAAAATCATCATCCAACTGAACTGTGCTGAAATCAAAAACATGAGACGGGTCCCCAACATACTTCCGGAGCATAGAAACATGAAATATCGGGTGTATACTCGACAAGCTAGATGGAAACGCAAGCATATAAGCCACCTCCTCAATCCGCCTAAGTACCTCAAAAGGCCCAATCAATCGCGGACTCAATTTCCCTTTCTTTCCAAATCACATAATACCCTTCATGGGCGAAGCCTTAAGCACGACCTTCTCACTAACCATGTAGGACACATCTCGAACCTTCCGGTCCGCATAACTCTTCTGATGCAACTGCGCTGTACGAAGTCTCTCCTAAATCACCTTCACCTTCTCTAAGGCATTCTGAACCAAATCTGTCCCCAATAGCCTAGCCTCACCAGGCTCGAACCAACCAACTGGGGATTTACACCGCCTCCCATAAAAAGCCTCGTACGGAGCCATCTAAATGCTTGACTGGTAGTTGTTGTTGTAGGAAAACTCGGCAAGCAGCAAGAACTCATCCCATGAACCTCCAAAATAAATAACACAAACACACAACATGTCCTCCAATATCTGAAAAATACGCTCGGACTGTCCGTCCATCTAAGGATAAAAGGCTGGTGGTACCCAACTCTCTCTGCACGGATCGCCAAACTGTAAAGTAAACTGAGTACCACTATCTAAGATGATGGAAACCGAAACACTATGCAACTGAACAATCTCCTAGATATAAATCCCTGCCAACCGCTCTGAAGAATAGGTAGTACACACAGGAATGAAGTGCACGGACTTGGTCAGCCGATCTACAATCACCCAAATAGCATCAAATTTATTCGAAGTCCCAGGAAGTCCAACAACAAAGTCCATAGTGATCCTCTCCCACTTCCTCTCGGGAATAACCATATGCTGAAACAAGCCACCTGGTCTCTGATGCTCATATTTCACCGGCTGACAATTGAGAAATCGAGCTACAAATCCCACAATATCTTTCTTCATTCTTCTCCACAATAGTGCTACCTCATGTCCTGATACATCTTTGCGGCACCCAGATGAATAGAATACTGCGAGCTATGGGCCTCCTCCAGAATCAACTCTCTAAGCCCATCCACATTGGGCACACAGATCCGGCCCTGCATCCTCTACACAACATCATCACCGATGGTCACATCTCTGGCATCACTATGCTAAAATCTGTCCTTAAGGACAAGCAAATGTGGATCATCATACTGGCGCTCTCTTATGTGATCATACAAGGAAGGCCGAGAAACCACACAAGCCAACACCCGACTGGGCTCCAAAATATCTAGTCTCACCAACCGATTGGCCAAGGCCTGAACATCAACTTCAAGGGGTCTCTCCCTAACTGGAACATACGCCAAACTCCCCATAATTACTGCCTTTCGGCTCAAAGCATGGGCCACTACATTGTCCTTTCCCGGATGATACAAAATAGTAATATCATAATCCTTAAGCAACTCTAGCCATCTCTGCTGCCTCAAATTAAGATTCCTTTTGCTTGAACAAATGTTGAAGGTTGCGATGATAAGTGAATACCTCACAAGGTATGCCATACAAGTAATCCCTCCAAATGTTCAATGTATGAACTGTGTCAGCCAACTCCAAATCATGAACTGGGTAGTTCTTCTCATAGGGCTTCAACTGACGAGAAGCATAAGCAATAACTTGCATCAATAAAAAACCAATCTCAACTCTCGAAGCATAACAATATACGGTATATGAACCTGAAGTTGATGGCAAAACCAATATTGGAGTTGTGGTCAAAGTTGTCTTGAGCTTCCAAAAACTCTCCTCACACTCGTCCGACCATACAAATGGAGCTGAGTTAACTTGGTCAAGGGTGATGCAATGGATGAGAATCCCTGAACAAACCAGCGATAATAGCCTACCAACCCAAGAAAACTACGAATCTCTGTGGCTGAGGACGGACTAGGCCAACTCTGAACTGCCTCAATCTTCTTTGGATCAACATGAATACCCTCGCTGGACACCACGTGTCCTAATAAAGCCACCGAACCGAGCCAAAACTCACACTTGGAGAACTTTGCATACAATTTCTCCTCCCTCAATCTCTACAATACAACTCGTAAATGCTCCACGTGCTCCTCCTAACTACGCGAGTACACCAGAATATCATCAATGAATACAATAACGAACGAATCCAGATAAGGCCGAAATACACTATTCATCAAATGCATGAAAGCTGCTGGGGCATTGGTCAGCCCGAAAGACATGACAAGAAACTCATAGTGACCAAATCTAGTCCTGAAAGCAATCTTAGTAATATCTGAATCCTTGATCTTCAACTGGTGATAGCCCGAACGGAGTTCAATCTTGGAGAACAATCTCGCCGCCTGAAGCTAGTCGAATAAATCATCAATACGAGGCAGGGGATACTTGTTCTTAATTGTTACCTCAATACGAGGCAGGTCTGTAGGAAACACATCGGGAAAATCCCTCATAACTAGAACAGAATCGATATTATGAATCTCAGCTCCAACATCCCGAACAAAAGCTAGATATGAAAGACAACCCTTCCCAACCATACATTTGGCCGTCAAGAAAGAGATCACTCTAAGGAACATAATAAGTCACACCACGCCACTCGATTTGCCGTACACCCGACATAGCCAAAGAGACTGTCTTAGCATGATAGTCTAGAATAGCATGACACGGAGATAACCAATCCATGCCGAAAATAACACAAAGTCCATCATGCTCAATAGCAATAGATCAACTCAGGTCTCCAGACCCCAAATAGTCACAACACATGATCGGTACACACGGTCCACAACAACAGTATCGCCCGCTGGGTTAGACACATTGACAGGTAAAGCAAGAAACTCCCGGGGCGCACCCAAATAATTAGCAAAATATGAGGACACATAAGAATAGGTAGAACCATGATCAAATAATATAGAGGCATCTCTATGACAGATTGAAACAATACCTATAATGACAGCATCTGAAGCAATGGCATCTGTACTGCCTGGAATAGCATAAAAATGAGTCTGGTCATCGCCTAATCGACCTCGCCCTTTGGGGAGACCCCTGGCTGCCTGACCTCCGCCCCTAGCTGGCTGGGCGGGTGGTGAAGTAACTGGAGCAGAAGTCGAGAGCTGACCCCTCTACTGAAACTGACCATCACGAAGTCGAGGAAACTTCCTTCTCATATGTCCAAACTCTTTGCACTCATAACAACTACCTGGTATTGGAGATGGGGACTGAAGGGAACCCCTCACACTAGAGTGACTAGCAGATGCACTCGGTGCAGAAAACCCTGAGCTGATAAGGCACGAGGTGAACTCTGAGCTGGGAGGGCGCTGAGTGAAGACTGGCCCTGCTGAGACCCATGATGACCATGACCTGAAGATGCCCCACGATACTCTGGACGGGCCGACTGTGCAGGCCTGAAAGAACGACCTCTACCATGCTAAAACTAGCCCTTAGATGGAGCACCATTGTAACTGCCCAATCCTCGAGGACTCTTGGCCTTCCTCTCCTCTCGCTCCCTACGGTGAATCGTCTTAATCTCACGGGCGATATCAACCACCTCCTCGAACGTACTCTCAATTTAGTCATCAGAATATGGAGATGGTAGCTAAGTCTATCCACAAATCTCCTGATCCTCTCATGATCTGACGGAATCACCCAAATGGCATTACAAGCCAACTCAAAAAACCTTATCTCATACTGGCTCACGATCAAATCCCCCTGCGTCAACCATTGAAATAGCCTACGCAGCTCTTCTCTGCGGGACTGCGGTACATGCTTCTCCAGGGAGAGAGCGAAGAACTGCTGCCAAGAAAGGGGTGTTGTGCCGACAAGCCTATACCTGTCAAAATCATCCCACTAAGTAAAAGCAGCCCAGAGAACTGAAAGGTGATAAATGTCACACCACTCGACTCAAGAATCCCTGCTTTACGGAGCATCCGCTGACACTTGTCAAGAAAACCCTGGGCATCCTCGCCCTCTGCACCACTGAACTTCGGAGGCTGGAGCCTACCAAACCTCTCAAGACGATACTACTCATCATCCGGCATGGCTGGTACTACGAACACCTGAACTGGTGCAACCGGTTGAGTTGGAGGTGCCCACAGTGTTTGTAATCCCTGCACTACATGCTCAGGTGTGCGAGCAGCAAGGGTCTGATTGCCTCCCCCAGCCTGTGAAGTAGCTGATGCGGTAGTTACTAAACTTGCCTGGGCAAGGCCAGTGCAAACTAATAAGATCTATGCCAAGGCCTCCTAAAGACCTGGGATCAAGATGGGCACATCCAATGCCTGAACTGGTGTTGTTGGAGTCTGATCTAGAGCTGGGGCAGCTGGTGGATCAACAGGTGCTGCCCTCGCTACTCTGCCTCTGCCACATCCACGATCGTGTCCACGGCCTCTGGCGGCCTCAGTAGGTGGCACTAGTGGTCGTCCACCTCGTCTGGTAGCTCGCGTCCTCACCATCTGTGAGAAAATAGAATAACAGAAGTTTAGTTCTCTGGTCAACAAAATCGCACGACAAGAATTTCATGAAGTTTTTCCTAAAGGTTGTGCAGCCTCTCGAGGATAAATATAGACGTCTCTGTACCGATCCACGAGACTCTACTAAACCGACTCATCACTTGCAAGACCAATGTAACCTAGGCTCTGATACCAACTTGTCACGACCCCAACCCCGGTGGTGATGGCGCCCAACACACTGCTAGGAAAGCCTGACCGACCAACAACCTCAACCCATTTTCTTATAAGCTTCATTATTAGCTAACACAGTTAAAATGAAAAATTAACATAATAAAAGCCTAGAACAAGAGTTAAATATGCGAAAATTCAAATGATGATACTACAACATAGCCCGAACAGATCCGGTGTCACAAGTTTGAGCCTCTAATATAAGTTTGTGAACTTAATACATATCAATCTATGGAATACAGATAAAACAAAAAGATATAAGGGAGAGATCAGGGCTGCAGACGCCATGCAGTTACCTCGATGCTCCCAGATATGCACTGCTCAATTGAAAATCCTCACTCAGCCTCAGATGCACCTGGATCTGCACGAAAGGTGTAGGGAGTAATGTGAGTACTCCGACCTAGTGAGTAACAAGCATAAATAATGACTGAGAATAAGAATCACGGAGATACACAGAGTAATCTATAATGCGGCAGTTTGAAACAAGTAATATGAAAGCAATAAACCAAATGAAAGGAAATATGATAATTTTATAACAAGTAAACAGTTAAGTGATAGATATTAAAAGAAAGTCAACATATAGAACTGTGCCCTATAGTACCTGCTGCTCACTCGGGGTATGCAGACTCCGGGAGGGGCCCCTTACAGCAAAAGTGCAATAACAAGCCATCTCGTGGCACCAATCTAGGCCCTCCGCCTCATATCAATATCAATATAACATTGCTGCGATGCGGAGCCCGATCCCATAGTATCCTCACATCTGGCCCTTGGCCATACTCAGTCCAAAAATCATATAAGCCCCTCGAGCATTAGTAAAAAAGTAGTTCTCAGCCCAAAACATCATTTAATATATCATTTTAGTTTCAAAAACCGAGTAAGAGTGGCTGAGTTGTAAAACAATAGAAAATGGTACAATTGAGTTCAAGTAGTAAATCCAAACGGTGAGGAAATAGCGATTAAAACTCCCCGAAGGGTTCAGATAATTGATACGAATTCCAAATATGGCAATCAGTCCAAATAATGATGATATCAATTAAGCTTCAATCAAATACGCGGTAAAAGCATCACTCGGGATGGACCAAGTCATAATCCCCAATACTAAACGACCCCACGCTCATCATCAAGTGCGTGTCTCACCTCAGTATAGCACTACGATTTGCAAATTCGGGGTTTCAAACCGTCAGGACATCATTTACATTCATTACTCACCTCGAACCGGCTAAAGCTGTAGCTCGCTATGCCCTTTCCTCTCAAATCGGCCTCCTCGCGCGTCGAATCTAACCAAAACCAGAACGAATACGTCATAATAGGCTAAGGGAACAGAAACCAAGCGAAAACAATCGAAAATTATCAAAAATCTCGAAATTAGCAAAACCCGAGCCCCGGGCCTACTTCTCGAAACTCAAAATTTTTTACATCAACGGGTTCCTTATCCTTCCACGAGTTCATACATATCAAAAACTCTCAAGTCGTAGCTCAAATAGCCCTTCAAAACCCAATTTAAATTCTCAAAATTCCAAGCCCTAGTTCTTCTATTTTTAGCTAAATTTTCATGAATTTCTAGGTTAATTTCACAATATAATCACGTTTTTCATTCATAGAACATACCTCCAGTCACTTCTCCTTGAATCCCTCTTCAATTTCCCTCAAGGAACTCTCAAAATATTCAGCTATGGTGGAAAAATGGCTAAAACTCGCGGATGAAATGTTTAAAAACCTCCGTGCCCAGTCTTGTAATTCATTCATCGCGATCGCGGCCAAGGCCTCGCGATTGCGAAGGGGAAAAATTCCAAGTTTCCAAAACTACACTATGCGAACACGAAGCTTCCACTCACAAATCTATGCGAACGCGTGACCATACACGCGAACGCGATGAGCAATAACACTGCACGCCTAAACTCTTATACGCGAACACGAACGATACAATGCAAACGTGAAGCACCAGATCAATACCTTCAGCGAGCACGAAGAGCAAAACACCTGCCCTCCAAAAACTTTCTACGCGATTGCGAAGACCAAAATTATCTGCAATTGCTGCTGCAATTTTCTACAATCTTCAAAGTTTCAAAACTTCTCGTTAGCCATCTGAAATCACTCCGAGGCCCCTGGGACCTCAACCAAAACTTCCAACACATCCTAAAACCTCATTCAAACTTGTTCCAACCATCAAAATACCTCAAACAACACCAAATCCATAAATTCACATCGAATTCAAGCCTAAGTTTTCTAAAAATATCTGAAACACGCTTTTGATCAAAAACCCAACCAAACCACCTCCAAATGACCTGAAATTTTACATACACATCCCAAATCACATAACAAAGCTACAGTAACTCTCAGAATTTTATTCCAACTCTCGGATCTAATCTCACCTATCAACCGGAATTCGCCAAAATTCTAACTTCGCCAATTCAAGCCTAATTCTACACAGGACCTCCAAAAATACTTCTGATCACACTCCTAAGTCACAAATCACCTCCCGAAGCTAATCGAACCATCAGAACTCACATCCGAGCCCTCTAACCCATAAGTCAATGCCCAGTTGACTTTTCCACCTTAAGCCTTGTTAAAAGAGACTAAGTGTCTTATTTCGTACCAAATTCACTCCAAACTCAAACAAAATAACTCGACCACATAAAACACGGATAACGAAGCATAAATAAGCAGAAATGGGGGAAACAAAGCGGTAACTCATGAGACGACTGGCCGGGTCGTCACAATTTTAGCTCGCATTTCATCTTTTAACTCCATACATCTAGCATCAACTACTTAACAACTAGCATAAAAATAGATCACGTATTTTTAGAGTCCCATCAACAAATTTAATTGTCCTTACCATTGTCATGGTAAATAACTTTCTACAGATACTTTTATTTCTTTCGACATTATTGGCCAAACGTAAGATACCTTCTTATTTATGGATTCTAAACACAATTTATTCTTGTCATTTAGCTCATCTTTGTCGTAAATTGTTTATACCTAGGTTAGAGAAGAAAAACAAATGAAAAAAGAAGGAGAATTTAAGAAAATTTTGTCTCAAAATGTTCATCGTTGTTTCTAATAGAACTGAGTCGATTACTTCCATAGCATTATAAGTTAAAAAGACAACACTTGTTAAAAGGAAAAAAGTACGTTCGCATAATGTTTTATGTCTCCATTGGTGATCAGTGTCAAAACTTATTCATGGATCAACAGCTTCCTACAAGTATGAATTAATAACGACAATAATATACATGCATGTCAATAAATGATAGAGAACAAAATGGGAACAAGAACTTTTGTACATAATACACAAAAACAACTGATGAACATATAAAAACATTGTTTACCCTAAAAACGGATAACAATTAAATTTTTACTGTGATTTTGAGGAGACGTGATTTACTTAGCATAAACTGAAAGAAAATATAAATTGATACTGAGATTAACTGCAAATATATATAAAGCAAACCAACTGAAATATATTGCTTTGAGCCTTGAGCTAGATTGCCCTAGAATCAAGTGAATATTTCGCTAGAAAGAATAAAAAAAGTAAAAGAAATATTGAGAGTTTAAGAGAAAGAGAATATATTTCTTTAAGTAACGTGAATATGATGCCCTTTACAATTCAGACCCCCTATATATAGTAGGGGAGTCCTATTCTTGGCACAACTCTAAATATAGTAAGAAATCTTATGATTGACTAATTAATCGGCCTCTTCTTGATATGTCTCGAGATTTGTGCCATATTCCTCGCTCGATTGCGAATATTTTGTCTTTCCATTTTTTGACCCAGTAAGCTTCCCTCGATCTCAATTTTATTTGTTCCCGATCTTGATCGATATCGATCTCATTTGATCTCGGTTTTGGTTGATCTCGTTCCCAATCGGTCTCGAGCATGTCAATCTAACTTCGCGTCACGGTTCGGTATGATGTCGGGTTGAATCTCGGCATGTCACCCTCGGTCTTGATTAATCATAAAAAGATCGAGCCTTATTTTGACCGTATACAGATAGTCCCCTCATTTTTCAGAGAGTACTAACAAGAAACGACTTGAGCCATCAAATTTATCCTCGATATATCATGATGCAAGCATCATGACGTAAGCAACAAAGCTAAATGAAACGTCTTGTCGCTATGTTCTCCAGGCATTTAATGCGCGTCAGCCGATGGTTAGCCATTACAGGCATTGAACCGTCGGTGACAAATTATAAATACCCTTCTTCTTAACTTTTCAAACGTTATTTCCAAATCCTCTTTACTTTAATGTTAAAAATATTGTGCCTTCCTTATAGATTTGTATTCTCATATCCCTGAGTTTCATCACAAAATACCAAGTGCTCCTCCAAAGTTTCACTCTTCTGTACTCAAAAAAGCAAAAATGGCTAAGACTTTAAAAACCGTTCCACGAAAAGAGACTTCTTCATCGTCATGGTCGTCCGGTGAGTAACTGGTGACGGAGCAAGGCCTTGATGAATTTTTTCTTGGAGGGTGTGTTCTTGATTCTTATTTCAAGGTTGAAAAGAATTCGTCGTTGTCGGGCCGATGCGAGCCGCTATCGAGGTACATATGCTCGATAACTGAAATATGCGTCTTCCAGGTTAAAAAAGATTGCATCTTGGTTAAAAATGACATGGTGGTTCCTGCTCCAGAAGAAGCAATCACCACCCTCGTGGAAGGGTTCTTAAGGGTTTACACTTACCCTTTCACATTGGGTCCCTTGAATCCAATCATCATAGATTTCTTTAAGAAATACGAGGTGACCCTCGGTCATATTCATCCCTCTTTATCGACCATAGTGATACTACTGTGTTTTTTCTCAAGAAAAATCGATGGGCTTCCCTTCACCCACGACCACCTCATACGCCTATATAGCCTCCGACTCTATCGAGGAGGACTAATAAACTTCTATGTCAAGCCACCAGTGCACCTTTCTCAAGCATAGATAAGGACCAAGACTGGGGCTGGATGGCCCGATTTGTTCGAGTGAAGACCTCAGACTTGATCCCAACCGATAGTATGCCATTTCCTGAGAAATGGAATATGAAACGTAAGTATATTTCCATCCTTGGCTTCTATTTATTATCGTTGTTATGTCACAATTTTTTATTAGGGTTTTACTTGACACAATCGTTACTTGGATGTTGGGTGCAGTTCCCCAACTCGAGGACTGGATTAAGAGCCTAATATCAATGTCGACGCACGTTGATGCGCATGGCGTGATTTGGCAAAGGGTCGGTAGGAGGCTAGTAGTCACGGTAAACTTTCCATCTTGACTTAATGATTTGACCATTGTTTGAATAATTTCTCAGGCTTATTCATTTCTTTGCTTTCGTAGATATCGATAAGGATGTAATGATGAGGGCCTCATCTAGTGATGAAGAAATCCAACCATCTGTAACGAAGCCGGAGAAAAAGAGGAAAATGGCTTCGAATTCCATAAACTCCGAGGGAAAGAAACCTTAAAAGAAAGCAGCACGTAAGCAAAGGGTAAAATCATCCCTTTATCTATGGAGTCAGTCTAAAGGCTCAAGGATGAGGCCGAGGAAGAATAAGATGAACACTCGGGGCTGGTTGTCCGTGTGTGGTCCTGAATCGAGATTCAAGGAACTACTGAACCGGTAAGAGTTAAAACTGCTCTTCCTCGAATTGATGATATTGAGGGGGAAGCTTCTGCCAAAGTCCTCGAGCCAGAAAGAGCTAAAGATATTTTACCTCGTGGTGAGACGGTCATCGAGGAGAAGGTTGATGCTAGTGTAAACACCAGGCCCGAGGCTTCCCAAGAAGAAGGCGGTTCCCCAAAAGATTTACCTAGGGCATTAGAAACCGGAGACTCCCCTCGCTTCCTTCATTCACTTAACCATTTATTAAGGATGCTCGGGCGGTAGAGACTAGCCATAATGAATGGGTCCATAGTGCAGAAGACCCTTTCCTTGGCTATTTTGTCTGAATGGAAGATGTCACCTGTCAGGGTGACTTGGAGATACAAAAGAAGAGCTCGAGCGAGGCTTCCTGGAGCCTTAAACTGACTGCTCTGTTTCTAGCCCAATATTTTGATCCCCGATGCAAGTGATTAATTGTCATCTCTGTACTATATGATGCTCGAGTTATTTCTGCACTAGTAGGGGTGGCTAGATACATTCAGTGTTTAGTAACTTCAGAGGACCAGGATAAGATGGACGAAATGGAGATGCCCTGCCTGTTCAATAAAGCTCAACCGGAGTTGAATTTGGTACCCTTGGATACCTTTGACAATTTCATGTTTTGTACCTATGCTTCTTTGTATAATTCATTTCCGTGTTTTGCAGGCTTTGGTGCTTCATCATAAGGCCTTCCTCCGATCCCGAGAGGAGCTGAGCCAGTATGAGGCCGAGATCCGGGGGTTCACCGAGAAGAATAATGCTTTCAAACTTCTTAGTGAGCAAAGAGAATTGGAGGTTAAGAGGCTTTGAGCTAATTTAGAGGTGGCCCAAAAAGAACATTTTGATCTTGTCGAGCAGGTAAACAGAAACTTTGAAGTTACTAAAGACAAATTGGGCATAGTGAGTAACGATCTGAACCCGCTGGTCCAACAAAAGATTGACATAATCGGGTAGCTCCATCAAGACGTAAAGACTGTAAAGACTGAGACCGAAGAATGTAAGAAGAACAAGGATCACTTAGCCTTAGATAAAGAGATTTACAAGGAACACCTAGCCACGACTAAAGTTCAGCTCAGAAATATAAGGGAAAACACCTTGGCACAAGCCAAAAATACCGAGGAGCTCTAGTTTCAATTGGGTTATGCAATTTTCGATCGAGAGAAGCTGGTCACATAGCTCAAAGTGGCAAATCGGAGGTCGAAGTGACCAAGGCCAATGTTGATAAAGTGGTAGATATCTGCAGGGCTAACGCCAAAGCTGCTCATGTTCAAGCAAAGGAGGTTGCTGAAGTCGCTCAAATTTGAGTAGAGAGGATCACCGAGCATGCCAAGTGTCAATATCGAAGGGAGACCCTTGAGGAAATCCATGCTCAGGGAATCAATCCTTCAACTGATATCCTGGGCGCTAAGAACTTGATGATGAGCCTAAGATATTAGATTATCCCGATGATGATGAAGAATCCGAAAGCTTGAGCACATTCAAATGTGCAGAAGACCCTGAGGGCAGAGACGCCTCTCCCGGAGATGACCAGGCCACTTAGGCTTTCAGTTAGTTTTTTTTATTTCTGTCAAGGACGTTTTGGCTTTTATTGAAGACCTTTCATCGGGCCGTGTTTCCCTTGTAAAAAGTTTTTGAAGAATATATAAAACTTTTCCCTTCCATGGCATCTGAATCTGTTTTTTTTTTTGCAGGTCAAAGTGCCTTAGCATAAAATTATACAGTTGTTTTTTTGAAGTCCAAAGTTTGAGATGGTAAGAATCGATAATAAGTACTGCCCTTGATTTTTTCTGATTGATGGGCATCAAATAATCATTCAAACTTGAGTTAGAGTAGCTCTTAGGCTTAACAGTCGAGTGAGGATTTGCTCGAACACGAAGTGAAGGTAGCCCTTTGGTTTTATAATCGAGCGAGAACTTGCTCTTACT
Organism: Nicotiana glauca; assembly: GCA_026770625.1. Classification (NCBI taxonomy): domain Eukaryota; kingdom Viridiplantae; phylum Streptophyta; class Magnoliopsida; order Solanales; family Solanaceae; genus Nicotiana; species Nicotiana glauca. The sequence continues at coordinate 162,173 of MU740889.1, read as the reverse complement.
CAATATAAGGTAGCCCTTGGGCTTTATAGATAGTCCCTGAGTGAGTTTTTTATCGAACTTGGGTTAAGGTGACCCTTGGACTTTGTAGTCGAGTGAAGACTTACTCGAACTTGAGATAAGGTAGCCCTTAGGCATTATGTTCGAGTGAGGATTTGTTCGAACTCCAGATATGGTAGACCATGGGCTTTGTATTCGAGTGAGGACTTGCCAAAACTCGAAGTAAATTAGCCTTTAGGTTTTATGGTCGAGTGAGGATTTGCTCTAACTCGAGATAAGGTGGCCCTTGAGCTTTATAGTCGAGTGAGGACTTGCCCGAAATGGAAGTAAAAGTAGCCCTTATAATATATGATCGATTGAGGATTTTCTCAAACTCGAGATAAAGTAGCCCTTGGGCTTTGTAGTTGAGTGATGACTTGCGCAAACTCAAAATAAAAATAGCCCTTAGCATTTATAGTCGAGTGAGGACTTTCTCGAACTCAAGATAAGGTAACCGCTAGTCTTTGTAATCGAGTGACAACTTGCTCGAACTCGAAGTATAAGTAGCCCTTAGGCTTTATAGTCGAGTGAGGACTTGCTCAAACTCGAGAAAAGGTAACCCTTGGGCTTTGTAGTCGAGTGAGGATTATCTCGAACTCGAAGTAAAAGTAGCCCTTAGGATTTATGATCGAGTGAGGATTTGCTCAAACTCGAGATAAGGTAGCCCTTGGGCTTTGTAGTCGAATGAGGACTTGCTCAAACTCAAAGTGAAAGTTGCCCTTAGGCTTTATGATCGATTGAGGGTTTTCTCGAACTCATGATAAGGTAGCCCTTGTAAATTGTAGTCGAGAGAGGACTTGCTCGAACTCGAAGTAGCCCTTACAATAGCAGGATTGGTCTCCGATTCCTTCTCATTCGATTTCCTCGAAACCGATTCAACATGTGTACAACTTCTTAAGATGACTCGAGTTCAACTCTGCTTGGCATTTGGTTCTAATTTTGGAGCTGGCTATTGCTGCATGTTGAGCCTCCAGCACTTCGAACATTGCCCGCAGGCTGATACCTCTATCTTCACCGCCGTGTGCGTTCTGAGTAGCTGATTGGGTACCCCCACGAATTTCGCTTTCGGTATCGATGGCCAAATTTCCATTGATGGCTACATGCGAATTGACATCTATTGGATTTACAACCGGAACTCCATCGAGGCCAGCAGAGGGTACAATGTTTCCTGGTGCCATGTTCTTATTCTCGACGTGGTGGCTGAGATCATTGTCAATATATTATGGTGCTGACTGATAGTTTGACATTTTTAATCATGTAATCAAATACAGTTTAAAGAACAAGTATTACATAGTGTGTGTACACATAATTTGTACCAGACAATCACTATTATCCTTAGCCCTACGGTGGGTGCCAAATTATTTACCCTAAAAACGGATACCAATTCAATTTGTGGTTTTAAGGACACATGATTTTCTTAGCACAAACTGAAAGGAAATGTAAATTGATACTGAAATTAACTGCAAATATAAATAAAGTGAACCAATTGAAATGTATTGCTTTGATCCTTCATCTAGATTGCCCTTGAATCAATTGAATATTCCACGGAAAAGTATGAACAAAGTGACAAAAATATTGGCAAATTGACAGACCCCATTTATATTGTAGGGGAGTCATATTCTTGGTACAACCCTAAATATAGTAGGAAATCTCATGATTGATTAATCAGCCTCTTCTTGATACGTGCCGGGATTTGTGTCGTGATCCTCGTCCGATTGCTGATATTTTGTCTTTCCGTTTTTTGACCCAGTAAGCTTCCCTTGATCTTTAACTTATTTGGTCCCGATCTTGATTTCATTCGATCTCGATTTCATTCGATCTCGATTTTGGTTGATCTTGTCTCAATCGGTCTCGTGGTCTTGAGCTTGACAATCTAACTTCACGTCACAGTCTGGTATGATGTGGGGTCGAATCTCGGCCTGTCACCCCTTGTCTCGATTAATCATAAATAAGTTGAGCCCGATTTTGACCGTATACAAATATAACATACTAATGAAAGAATGTACTTGAGAAAACAAAGGAATGTACGGTCAAACTTCTATGTCTTGTCATTTATCTCATTTTTGTCCGAATGTTTGTACCTAGGCTACAAAAAGAAAAAGAAAGAAGGAAAACTAAGGTAAACCTGCTTTAAAAGGAATATATCAAGGCAACTAGGTAATCATTCTTTCTTGTTGTTAGAACATATATTGGGTGGGTTCCACACATAAGCGGTGCTAATTCGTCAATTAGACGTTTAGCTTGTTCTCCGTCCAGATTGTATTTATAACCTATAAGTACACCATTAAGGGTATAGGAAAAATACATTTTTTTAACGTTTCTTGCATGACAGAAATGATGGCAACGATTAATATTTCCTTGAATCACAATACGATATCTAGGATGTAGATAAACTGAGTTCATTAACTACATGGGGATTTCAAACAAACGGTGACATAAGACACAAATTCCAGTAGATCCGTTCTATAAAGGAGAAACTCATAAATCTCCTAAACTAATATTTACGGTTAAATACTTCATAGCATGACAAACAAACATTGTCAGGATAAATTCAAACTCTCATAATGTTTTACATCTCCATTAGTAAATGTTGGAATAATCAACAGCTTCGGCCATGACCCAACTCCCACCGGTGCTGCGACGGTGCCGAACACTACTTGTCAAGCAAGCCATCAGTCACAAAATTACGAAGCATTTGAATAAGGCGTAATGGCTTCCTAGCCACTTAATCTTGTATCGGTTTGTAAAGCCGGTACATGAACTTATATTTTTCTCATTTGAAGACTTCAGCTTGACAGAATGAATACTAATAAATGCATTTGACCAATGACCAAGCCTATGTAGAAGTGGTACAGCTGACGTGGCTAAATTCTGTACAAATCACGCTGCCAAGGCGCCTGAATAGTTTTATTTTCATTAGGAAAACATTAGAAATCGAAGTAAATATAAATAAGAAAGAAAAAAAGAAAAATAAAAAAAGACATTTCTCTCTCCCCTCCTCTTTTCCCATCTCTTCCCACCTCTCTCATCTTTCCCTCCGCTTCCCCGTTTTCTATCCTACTTTCCCTCCCATTCCCCGTTTCTTTTTCCCATTCTATTCCTCATTCATTAAATGGCTCCTTCAAAAGGATGCAAGCACAAATCTTAAAATTGTTCAAAATGTTATGCGTTGATTTACTGGAAAAATAAATGGAAATTGAAATTTATAGATAATATTGTCGTTTTCGTGAATTTCGGAAGCATCGGCTTGTCTCAAACTTTCAACAACTGGCTAGGTCAATATGAAATAAAACAAGGAAGCTACAAACATATCACAACAAATGAACAAAGTAGAAGAGAGCAGTAGAGCTCAAAAAGAGCATATTGCTTAACACAAGCTATATACACAGATCAGAGTTCAGGGAAATACATTTCTTGAACCTGCCCCACACACAAAACGTCAGACAAAATATTAAGACTCACATGAATTCTTCAAAGTTTTTCCATCTTGGCTTTTTGGATGATATAGGATAGTGGAACAATAATAGATTTTATTAGAAAATGTGGGTGAAGGGGAGAGGGTGTGATTCGATAGTAGGTGATTACGATTTGAATATGAAGATTTTATATAGTAGGAAGAAGATGATGGTGCTTGAAAATGGTTGAGGTTTGAAATTGTTGGTGGACTATTGGTTGTGTATGGTGCAGAAAAAGAGTAAGAAAAAGAAATTCAAAATTTTAAAGATAATTTTTTTTAATAATATAGGACTCACAAATCCACATGTCATATAATAAAGACCAAACATGTGATACGACATTCATGTCAGAGCGATTGGAAAATACGTTGAATAGAAAGTGTTTATTAGTATTCATTCCGCCAAGTTGAAGTGTTCAAATAAAAAAAATATAAGTTAATGTATCGGCTTTACAAACATGTACAAGTTTAAGTGATCAGGAAGCCATTACGACTTTGAATAAGTGTGGTTTAATAAACTTAACAACGAAAATATCATAATTATCTAATAAAAACAATAACAATACTGCTACAACAATGCCCAAAATATGGTGTCAACGAGTGCATGAGCACTACTGAGTATCAAAATACAAACCAAATCCTCAACACAATTTTCTTGACAATAGAACAGTAATAAGGGAAATAAAGGAAAGAGAGTCAATTTCACTATAAAAATCCAATTGGTCGTGATGGAACCTAACCCAAACCCGCTGGGTATGCCAATTAACAATTATCTATTTTCAATTAAATTAATAAAATAATTAAAGGGGAGAAACTATCTGAACTTAAATATTTCCCAAGAACTGGTAGTACAAATCATGAGCTTCTAAGAATAGAGTTTACAAAGCTGATATCAGGTAAATATATCTTCTTTTTTGAAAAGTACATAAACAGTGTTTTATATTCTAAGGCTACGATGAACAAGAGGCAGTTGCCGCAGGAATGCGGGTACACCTTCAAATCCAGCAACCATCGAACACAGCAACAACAACAACCAACATCTACACGCAATGTGCAGAAGTGTAGTATCAGTACAACCGATCCCATGTGTTGGTTAGTAACAAACCTAACCTTAGGTTGAAAGTAGTGACGAGCTAAAACATAGGTCAGTTCCAACACCAATAACCAACAACAGTTCATAACAATGTAAAGCAATTAAATAATGAAGTAGCTTAGAGATAAAATGCTTAGCCTTTTCATAGTTTTCCTAATATAGTTTTGCTTTTCAAGTTTATTTGTGAAAACCAAAATCCTTTACCGAAATCGTCAAAAATATGAGTGAGTTTGAAAGCTGTAATTTTTCCCAAAAACCTTTCATCAGGTAAATGTTACGTTTTCAGATAGCATGAAGAAAGTGCATCTCTATAACTACATGTCAAGATACAGGTAAAATCATGAATTTCACCAAAACTGGGCAACAAAAGGAAATGCATCTCTATGCATGTATCTTAAGTATGCATGGAAGATGCAATGCCTCTCAGTGATGAACTCATGTACTCACACTTTCAGATCACTCAATCTCACTATCTCACATTTCTCTCTTACCGTGCTCAATACTCAGCACACTCAATCACTTAGCACTATACAATACTCGTTATGGCGTGCTACCTGATCGACATAGATATAGTCATAACAATTGTTGCGACGTGTAACCTGATCCATATATAAACATACATAAGGCTTGTTTCGGCGTGAAACCCGATCCATATATAATTATAAAATAAACTGCGCTCACTAAGGGTGTGTACACTCCGGAGTGGCTCCTTCAGCCGAAGCACTACATAGTTGCGGCGTATAGCCCAATCCCATAAAATATAATCAATATAACATGATGCGGCATACAGCCCGATCCCATAGTATCACTCTCACTTAGGCCCTCCGCCTCATTCAGTCATCAATATCTCTAGTCTTACTCGCGGGCTAACAATGTCATGAAACTAGCCCGTCAACGAAGATATGATGTAACAATAAACAATGGCTGAGACTGAGACTGAGAAATAATAGGATGTATGAATACGACTGGGTACGAAATATCAATGAAATCAGTGAGATGACAGCAAGAAACGACCACTATGGGTCCTAACAATATCAGCATAAACCCTAAACATGATATCTAGCATTAATGTCAGTTCAGTTACTGTATCATATGGTTAACACAAATATCAACAAAATAGGACCACTATACTGTACCATGAAAACAACAGAGTCATAATTCACAGGGTGCACGCCCATACGCCCGTCACTTAAATGTGTGTCACCTCAATACTAGTCATAAAACACATAATTCTAGTTTTCCTACCCTCAGCACAAAGTTTAGAAGAGTTACTTACGTCGAACAAACTAATTCCAATATCGAGCAAGCCAAGTGATGCTCTGAAAATGCAACCTTTCACGTACCGACCTCCGAACGACACAAAACTAGCCAAAATCAACTTAAATACATTAAATAAAGCCTAAGAAAATAATTCCAAATGATAAAGATCAAATGCTTAGTCAAAATCCAAAACTAGCCAAAAGTCACACCCAGGCCCGCATCTCAGAATCAGAAAAAAGTCATGAAATATGAACACATATTAACTCACGTGTCCAACCAGACAAAAATTAAACAATTCTGATCGTTACTCAACCTTCAAACCCCAATTTATAGTTTATGAAGTTTCTTCAATTTTCCATAATTTCCATCTCAAACTAGTAATTAAATGATGAAATCAGTGATATATTTATGTATATTACCAAATCCGAATTAGAATCACTTAGTCCGATAATTTTTTTGACAAACCCATAAAAAATCGTCACAAATCGAGCTCCCAAAGTCTAAAATATGCAATAATACCCTAACCCTTGTTTATATAGTATTAAATCTGCTTTCCAAAGTGTTGACTACACATTTTCAAGTGTGGTCGCACTTCCCATGTCTTGCGGCCGCACTTCAGCAATTTCTGTCCTACCAAGCTTTAGTAAAATGGCCATAACTTTCGGTACAAATGTCCAACTGATGAGTTCTTCACTAAGTTGGTAACTAGACACAAAGGGATATAACTTTGTTTTTGAATAATCTCCAAATTCCTTGTAGATCAAAAGATATATGCTTCCGAAGTCGGATCAGCGAACTTGCAGAACACCCTGAAGTGCGGCCACAGACAAAATTGTGTGGTCCACACTTTTCCTCTACGTTCTGAACATTTTCGCTACTACAGAACTTTTTCATCCGCTACATCACTCAAAATGTGCCTCAATACATGGAATTGTGTGGTCCACACTTACAACATTCTGGAACAACACCAGAGTGCCGAAATTCCCGGACTTGCTCAAAGATAACCTTGAAACTCACTCGAGTCATTCGGGACCTCGTTCAATTATAGCAAAGAGTCCCGTAGCATATTACGAACTTACTCGGGTCTCAAATCAAACCTAACAAGGACAAAACATAAATTACTCGTCCATTCAAGCCTAAAAACTTATGAACTTCTAAATTCCACAATTGATATTGAAACCTATCAAAGCACGTCCAATTGACCTCAAATTTTGCACACAAATCATATGAAGCTATTCCAATTTCCTGAATCGGATTTCGATCCTGATATCAAAAAGTCAACTATTCGGTTAAACTTCCAAACTTAAATTTCCATTTTAGCCATTTCTAGCCTAATTAAACTATAAACTTCCAAATAATTTTTCGAACATGCTCCTAAGTCAAAAATCACCCAACAGAGTTAACGGGACCATGAAAAATCCAATCGGAGGTCAAATACTAAAATGTCAAACTTGGTCAAGTCTTTCAAATTTAAAGCTTCTAGTTGAGAATGTTTATCCAAAATCGATTCCGAAAAACCTGAAAACAACCGAGCGGAGTGCAAATGCTCAAAACGATCGGTCGGTCGTTACATCCTCCCCCACTTAAACATATGTTTGTCCTCTAACGTTCCCAGAGTTGATCCCAAAATCCATCAAACCGTAGTGTAACCCTACCATCCATATACCCGGGGATGATCCCAGGTCACCCTATCCCATATAAGTTTGATAACATAACAAAACTGAAATTTCTTAATTCAACCTCTCTAATAATCCTTAGAATCCAATTCCCACATCTCGAATTTCTATAAGATCAGAACCTCGCATCTACATACTGTATAAGTATGAATAAGTTGTACCAAGACATATCCATACCCCAAGATGTTGTCACATGATATACCGCAAAACTCAAATACTCATTGTGATAATTTCCAATAACAGTAGTTGATCAAAACAACCCAATGTCGGTAATGAACCTCTTATCAAACAAAGCCTCGTTCTAACAAATTCATATACTACCAATGATGAAATAAACACACATAAGCTCATAACCATTCATTAGATCAACAAGTCATGGATCTCCCTTTCCTTCGACAAGAACTATAGAAAATTTCTAAGTCGAATTTTGAAATTATCCTTCCAACCATGTTGTAATCAATTCCGATACTATCCATTCTAGGTCGAATGACCTCTTCTCATCCAACACGACCACTCTAGTAACATGACATATCACTACAATCTAAATCGATAACTCGTGCAATCCGTGCACTAATCAGCAGCATTCTATTGTACTTAAAAATGAAAAATGAATCAAACAAGAGAATTTTCTTGCAAGCTCAACTGGTACCACCACTAAGCAATGCTAAGAATCCATAACACACGGCAGAATAAAAACACACAAATCTATCACAAACGATCATGCCTCAATATAACTTCGCTACTATGCGTAACCCCATTCAAATGTTGGTCCATATAATATACCTTGAGGCAACAACAACAACCTAGTAAAATCCCACAAGTGGGGTCTGGGGAGGGTAGTGTGTACGCACACCTTACCCATACCCCGAAGGGGTAGAGAGGCTGTTTCTGAAAAGACCCTCAGCTCAAGATAATAAAAAGAAGACAAAAGGAGAGGATATTAGATTCATCACGGAGATCATAGGAAAAATAGGAAAATAAAATGTAGAAGAAAAATGCAAAGCAAAAACGGTGGCTAGTAAATGGATCCAACGTCTAAAAAGAAAATAGAAAGACACGATATTGCCTTTATCTCTCTTAGACAAAACCCTACCGGACTAGGCTCACAAAGGTACAAAGTAATGCAAGACTCAACTACTTCCTAGCCTACAACCGTAATACTTGACCTCCTTAACTTCCTATCAAGTGGAATGTCCTCGGAAATTTGAAGTCTTGCCATATCCTGCCTGATCAACTCTCCCCAATACTTCTTAGGTTGTCTTCTACATCTTCTCGTTCCTTCCACAACCAGCCGCTCACACCTCCTTACTTTAGCATATAGGCTTCTCCTTTGTACATGCCCGAATCATCTGAGCCTCGCTTCCAGCATCTTGTCAACAATTGGAGCCACGTGAACCTTCTCCCGAATATCATCATTCCTAATCTTATCCATCCTAGTGTACCTGCACATCTACCTCAAAATCCTTATTTCTGCTACTTTCATCTTTTGGGTATGTGTGTTCTTAATAGGCCAACACTCAGCACCTTACATCATGGCCGGTCTAACCACCGCTTGGTAGAGCTTACCTTTGAGTATAGTTGGCACTCTATTGTAACATAAGACTCCAGATGCTAACCTCCACTTCATCTATCCTACCCAATACGATGTGTGATATCCTCGACGATCTCCCCTCCCCCGTTGATAACCAAACCAAGGTACTTGAAGCTGCCTTTATTTGGGATAACCTGTGACGCAGGCCTCACATCGACATCCACTTCCCCCGCATCAGTGTTGAACTTACACTCGAGGTATTCTATCTTCGTTCAGCTTAGCTTGAAACCCTTAGAATCAAGAGAATGTCTGCAAACTTCCAATCTCTCGTTTACACCGGCTCGTGACTCATCAATCAGAACTATGTCATCGGAGAATAGCATGCACCATGGCACATCCCCTTGAATATGGTTTGTTATCGCATCCATCACCAGGGAAAATAAGAATAGACTGAGAGCAGAGCCTTGGTGTAACCCCATTTCAACAAAAAAATGCTTAGAGTCATCTTCTACTGTCCTACCCCGAGTCTTAGCCCATCATACATGACCTTAATTTCCATAATATAAGGAACCGACACACATTTTTCCTCCAAGCATCGCTAGAGAACTTCTCTAGGAACCTTGTCATACGCTTTCTCTAGGTCAATAAACACCATATGCAGATCCTTCTGTCTCTCTCATTACAGTTCCACCAACCTCCTAACAAGGTGTATAGCTTCTATAGTGGAACGTCTCAGCATGAACCCAAACTGGTTGTCAGATATAGAAATTTTCATCCTCACCCTCACTTCAACCACCCTCTCCCATACTTTAATGGCATGACTCAGTAATTTGATACCCCTATAAATGCTACAACTCTGGATATCACCTTTGTTCTTATATAATGGAACCACTGTACTCCATATCTACTCATCCGACATCTTTTTAGCCTTAAAAATAATAGTAAACAACATAGTTTTCCCTTTGAAGCATTATCAGGAGACTAATTTTCCCTCTACATAAAGCTTCAAAGAGTAAATCCCGAAGGCACGGGATCTCGGTTCGGTCACTTGCCTTGAGATCTACCAATGCCTTGCCCAGATCGGGCATCGGCCAAGGCCCAGATGGACGAAGATACCCCCCCCCCCCA